>BGZK01002245.1:0-69522 GCA_005406025.1 Eumeta japonica | reverse complement strand
TATATAAATGACAAATACAAATTTTCGTAATCCTGAACCTTTTATCGGCTATTAAATAGTGCCGCTTAGCAAAGTGTAAACCGAGATATTATGTAAATGAGAATGCGGTGTAATCGCGAGCCGCCGTTGTATTATATTAAGATTTTCAACCTGTTGAATAATTTAATTGCAGGAAACCAGTCTTACGCTCTGACGAGTCCATCCAAAGAATCTTTGTGGAGCATGTAGCAAAAGAACAACAACAAAACATGGAATTCCCTCACCCTTTTACACAATTCTTTATATTGTCCGCAGAATGTTCGTGCAAACCAAAAGAAATTCAGTGAGTACAAATATTTCCAAAGACTTAGTATTAAAAACTACTATAGCATATTCAAGGAGCAAAGGAGAGGCGAGGCGAGCCATCAGAAAGGAGATGATCACCGGTGCTCATGGACACCTGCAACCCCAGAAGTGTTTCTTGGGAGGATACGGAATATCTAATGGAGGGGATCAAATAGATAGAAGAAAAGGGGATTGGGCCATCGGATTTTTTGCTATCGGTTATTATCGTGTTTTTGTACCTGTCACTGTGGTTCATTAATGTTGAATGTCATATCACACTCGAGCTTCCTTACTCCACGAGAGATAGATTTCCTTCTTCTTCCTCTTACAAAAGCACCTTTCCTTTTCAATAACTTAATTTAATTGACTTCTTCATGTTTTTATAACCTTATAAAAGTGAAAATGAAATCATTGAAACACCAATGAAATATGCGTGCAGTACAAGAATCTTATTCACTAAACAACCTCTTGAACATTGATGTTCGTTTTGTCTTGAGGCTTTTACAATATCATCTGATCGTGTCTAGCCAACTTGGGAAATTTATTGGATATTTCTTAGGGAATCACCTAGGCATAGGAAATCACGGTGCTAGATAATGAATATGAGTGAAACCTTCAAAAATTATGGCGGCAATGGAGAACACTCCAAAACCTATGGTCGATCACAGGTAACGGATTCAATTTTTAACCACAGGGAAATTGACTTTAAAATTCTTAATTTTGTCAAACTACGTCACTCGTTCTGTTCCACAAAGAACACATTCATTCGTTATAATTTCGAAAGTTGGCGCTACATTGATGACAATGGTCATGTGCAACCGCCAACCGACACTGTAAAGCCTGAAAATCTAAATCTCCCAATCCCTCGATATGAAATAAGAATCTGATAGGGTGCACATTATGATGACAGAATTTGAGTCAAAATAAGGTGACTGCTATCGCTGTTACTCAAATGTATTATCTATTTCTATTCACTGTTCAACATCTGTAGCGAAGTCGTCGGACGAAGTTGGGACGCATCTGTAGTCTTCTGACAAAAGACTAAAAAATAATGCTCTCCTAGGAAAGATTAGCACAGACGCGTCGGTTTCGATGGTTAGATACTACAAAGATTCCCGAAGCGGGTTCCGCAGAGCCTAGGAGTTCCGTAGAATAGTCATCAGGGTTTCGCCAAAATAATTTATTATTAACTGTTAGATAATACCACGGTTACAAATATTATTTTGAAATAGCTCGAAATATGTGATGAAAAGAACTTATTACATTTATGTAATAGGTAGTTAGAAAGAATTTAGCCCCGACTATGGCACAGCAGCGCACGTAGCCAGAGACAATACACGACCTTGCGCATTGACGCACGGCGGGCTTCGTCCCCCACCCGCACCGCACCCCGTTCCTCAATCGTCACCTTTAATTGCTTCTATTCAACGACGACAAATATTGGATCGCGTTACCGTGACTCAAAAAATTTGATTTGTTGAATAACAGTGAAAGTGGGATCAATTATATTAGCTTTTAAAATATCGCGGAAGTACAAATACTTAACCTATTTGCTTTAATGTTATATTCATATTACTACGTAGGTATTTAAAATTGTATTATTTTTAGTTTATTTTTTATGGAAAACTAGCTAAGAACCGGGTGGACATTACATAATATATCAAACTTAAACGCAGTGGCTGATAATGAAGAAAATATACCAAAGAATATTGTTGCTGGTTGTTCAGTAAGATTTGGTACTTATTTTATTACGTACTACGACCACAGGGCTACTGACGTACGCAGCTGGGAGTTTTATACGCGACGCGTCAACGACGCGTTTTACACCGGAACATAGCGAAATTGTGTAGCAGCTATTTAAGATAGACTTGTGGCAACACACCAAACTTCAAGTCGCTTCTCAGTAGCCCCGTGAGCGAAGGATCTTAATTGATTTGTTTCGTATTGTTACCATTAGACGAATAAAGTGAAAGTTATAATTTAATAGTTCTATAGTTATGGTTATGGAAAAAATAATATGTTTTAAAATCTGTTTCATTATATTGTATTATTTCATTAAGAATTTAAATCAAAATTTAAATTAAGCATTCAACAAGCTTCCGTTTGCATGGTTTTTAATTTTATCCCACTGCGTGGTTTTTGTATTACCTAGCTGTACGTAAAATTTTACGATGATCGGTTTAGTAGTAGAGACTTAAAAGAGTAAAAAATAACCTACTTAATTAATTGCATTAAGGATTTCTCGTAGGGATATTAAGTTCTTACAAAAACACGATTTTTGATTTTATGATCGGCTTCAATCTCAGTCTTTTCAAATACAAATCAGCTAATAATTATTAGCTGATCAAAGTTTCGTGATTATAATCACGAAACTTTGATTATTTGAGTTTACAAGGGTTCTTATTATTATTATTTAATTATAATGTGTTTATAAATCGTATATTTTCATTCGCTAAAATAAATAAATAATAAATTAAATTAATTATTTCTAGGGTGCGGAAAACACGGCATTAAATTGACTAGAGATAGTAGAGAAAATGAAGAAGCAAAATCTTCAAAAAAAGAAGATACGACGACTCTTATTTGTCTTTTGGATTTATACCTGTTGGTAATTCTGAAGAACCAGATGGATTATGCCTCATTTGTAAAAAAATATTAATAAATAGTTCTCTGGCGCCAGTAAACTGAAAAAGACACTTTGCTTCTAACCATGAAAATCTGAAGGACAAAGATATTAATCTTTTTCAAACACACAAAGAGACGTATGAAGCCATAGTAACTAATTTGCATAAGTTTGATAATGAAAGAGCTACTGAAGCATCGTTTCGCCTAAATTACAAGATAGCCCGATCTGGTGAGCCACATACAACTTCAGCGAACTTAATTAAATCACGCATGTTAGAAACAGTCGGCTGCATACTTGGAGAAGACGCAACAATAAAGGTTGCAGCAGTGCAATTCTCAAACAACACTTTTTCGATAAAAAAACGATAGAATTCACAAAACATCCGACCATATTGAAGATGAACTTTTACAGCGATTGATCACTTCCAATGTGTTTGCAATGCAACTTGATGAAAGTACACATGTAGCTGGCCTATCTATATTACTTGTATTCGTCAGAAATATTTTCGGTACGACTATTGAAAAAAAATTACTGCTCTACATGCCCTTGAAAACCCTTACAACTGGAGAAGAAATATTTAAGGTCATAGATTGTGACATGAATAAACACAACATTGATTGGAAAAAATGTATTGATGTATGTACCGACGGGGCTGCAGCGATGGTAGGAAAAATAAAGGGCATGGTATCAAAAATAAAATTTTATTGCACCAGGATGTAAAAGCAGTCACTGCATTTTTCATCATTATGTCCTTGTAGTAAAAAAAATGCCAACTGATTTTAAGAATATTTTTGATGAAGCTGTTAAGATCGTCAATTACGTGAAGTTGTCCCCTCCAGTCAAAATTGTTCAAAAAGGTGTGTGAAGAAATGGATAGTCAATACGAATCACTCCTCTTGCATACCGAAATCCAAAGGTTTTCGAGAGGCAAATCTAACCAGGTTATATGAACTTCGTGACGAGTTAAAAGCTTTCGCAATAAGGCAAATAAAGTCTGAAACCCCTAATATTTTTAGTGTTTTGTACGATGAACAATGGCTCATAAAATTAGCTTATCTTGCCATAATTTTTAAAAAGGACAATGAAATAACTACGCTTTTACAGGGAAAATTAAATTTCTGTATTAACTGTGTGGAAAAGGACAACACCGAGTGTTTTCCACTTATCTATAACTTTCTACAAGAAAACGCGTTGGATTCACCAAATTAAATGAAATTTATTATAACTGAACATTTGGTAAATCTCCTGAAATCTTTGTCCGCTTACTTTCTTGAAAATTATATTGATATTGAATGGTCACAAAATCAATTTGTTACAAAAAAGATAACCAGAGGTGCTGACCGTCCTGGATTATGAAGCATTCATAATTTTTCAAAGTTCATCCACATTAAAACACACATTGGTATCTGTATCCACGAATGAATTTTTGGTTGGTGTTAGGAGTGAATACCCTGTAATAGCCAAAAAGGCTATCTTAAAATTGCTCCCATTCGTCACAAAGTGTGATTGTGAAACAGGCTTTTCAGCCTACGCTTATACAAAAAACAAGTACAGATCAAGGTCGGATGCTACCCCAGATACAATTGTCGGACATAATACCGAACTATAAAACAGTCATGTATAAAACAGTGAAACAATTTCATTCTTCACATAAAAACTTTAAGTTACTAATAATGTTTCACAATTATATTACATATTTCTAAAAAAAATGTTCTTATATAAATTTCAGTGTTGATTTGTAATCATTTGATATGGGGTTCCATAAAATAAAAGGTATCTGGTTGGTGTTCAGTTATCTTTAAATTTTAAAATCCTTTGAGATACTATATTGAAGAATAATTCTGACAAATCCTTCATAAAGTAAAAGAAGCATACATCCTTATGTACAATTGTTTTTTTCTGATGGTAGTTATTTTTCTGCAGAATTTACTCTATAGAATCTGAAGAATATTCAAGATTGCATAAGCACAAACTGAAGACGCGTATATGCCAGTATTAAGGCTTGATGTACAACATTTTGCTGTTTGCGTCTATCTATCTCACAACTTACGTGATCTATTTAGCTTACTGAGATCATTTTACGACGTGGTTGATTTTATCTCGGAAATGTAGACATTTACAACCCTCGATAACTATGCACTTACATATCATAGAATAAATGCATTCTAAGATGCAATGCGTGAGCTAGTATTATGTATACGATGTGACTGGTGACAATTTAGACAATTTCTCTGAATGAAGAATGCTATATTTCGATAATTGTTTCAGGACTATTCTGGATTCACTCAAACATGTGCGACCCGCCGTCACGCAATAATTAACACCTCAACCTGCACAGTGATGCTCTGTCCGCCTATTTTTTTACACTTATGCTTACTTCTCTGTAATATCCCTCATGCTATCACTTCATCACCAATTAATTGATTTCACAATTACCAGGATTAAGTGAATAACAAATAATGCAATATTTTTATTACAATGCAAATTTATATCGTAAGATTATGGCGCTATTAGGTACTTTGAATATGACTTTGAGTAAGAAAGTATTTAAGCTCACCAAATGCAAAATAGTGCTATAGATACTAATATTAGTAGATATACAATATTAAAATCGTATAATACTCATTATTTCCGACACTATTTATGCGCTCACAGAATACAAAGCATAAAATTATCTCACTATTAAATTTAGAGATTAAAATATTCTACTATTTAATTTCACCACACGTGTTAAAAAATATAACCTTTTACCTATTTACATATGTAACGGCGATTTCGGCTATCGCCGCGTAAGCCCGCACCCCGGATTGCCTCTCTTCACGATGCGCACGCTTCTTTCTATGGTCGGCGGATTTCTTGCAGTGTGGCGGCGTGGTCAATAATGGACAGCGTTTTCTTTCTTTCAGACTTTATTAAGCCGAGCTTCACAAGATGACGGTTAGCAACTGTGTCGGATGCACCACTCCCACTGCATTTTATGGGTGGTGCATCCGTTGCACATGTGAGTTGCATACATTTTAATTGGGGAGGCGTGGCCATGCACTTAATTTACATATGCATTGTCAGAAATGCATTGGCGCCACTAGCGCCAGAGACACCGATTAGCGGCCGTGCCGTAACGACGGCCGCTTTTTAAGGCCTATCATTGGTCCTCCCCACCAAAGCACGATTTCGTATGCAACTCACACGCACATTACATTTCAAATATTCAATTAATCAATACAAAATTCTAATAAAAACAAACAAATATTTTCCTTAAAAACTAGTCCCTACCCGGGTAATTAAAAAACTATGCAGAAAAATTCTTTAATATAAAACACACACAAATATAAAACACTTATTACAAAATAATTCTCATATAAGACATAATGCAATTTTAAATTTATATCAATTGCGCGGCTGTCCGTAACATTCTCCCCCTCGGTGCGCAGCACTACACTTCAGGACACGGAACAGCCGTCGCCTCAGCTGACACCAGCACGACGATCTTCGAAGTGGGACGCCGCAGAACGCCACCAGTCGTCTCGACGTCCACCACACGAACCTGGTTGTCAGGACCCGGGTAGGTCTTCTTAATTCTGCCTCGAGGCCACGAGTATCGAGGTGATGATGAGTCGACGATCAGCACGATGTCGCCCTCGGCCGGCGCGCGGCATATAGGGTCGCCGCGCGACCGGCGGGGCACCAGAGTCGGTAAGTATTCTCTCAACCACCTCTGCCAGAAGTGATCGGCGAGGCGCTGACACGTGCGCCAGTTTGCAGGCCCGAGGAGCACGTTGTCGTCAAAGTGGCCCGCTGCGGCAGCGCCGCAGGAGCGCCCGATCAGGAAGTGGTTAGGCGTGAGGCTCTCGGCCTCGGCAGGTTCGACGTCCACCTCCGTCAACGGTCTGGAGTTGACAATGTGCTCGGCTTCTAGCAGTAGGGTGTGGAGAACTTCTTCGCGAGGGCTCCTCTCTCTCAATGTAGCGGCCAACGCGGTTTTGATAGATCGCACCAAACGCTCCCAGGCGCCACCCATGTTCGGAGCGCCGGGAGGTATGAACTTCCAAGTTATGGTGCGGACGTCGGCTTCTTTCTTCATCTTCTCGTGTACCTCTTGTATGTTCATCAGTTCTTTGTTTGCGCCGACGAAATTCGTGCCGTTGTCCGAATACATCACTCTCGGAGTTCCTCTTCGAGCGATGAATCGACGCAAAGCCAGTATCATGGAGTCTGATGACAAAGACTCCGCCAGTTCAATATGTACGGCGCGTGTTGTTAGGCATGTGAATAGCGCCCCGTATCTCTTTTCGTGTCTGCGGCCTATCGTCACACTCATAGGCCCGAAATAATCGACCCCCGTACACGTGAAGGGGGGTTGGTGATGACGTAGGCGTTCGGGAGGCAGGTCACCCTCCGCAGACGGCATTTTCGGCAGACTTCTGTTAATTCTGCACCATTGACATTCGTGGGCGATTTTTCGTAGTTTCGATCGCAACGACGTGATATAATATTTCTGCCTAATTTCGTTCATCACGGTGTTGTGGTTTCCGTGATTGAACCTTTCATGGTAGTGTTTCATGATCAATTTTGCGATCGAACTATCGCCACTGAGCACAGCGGGGCGATTTAAGGTAAACGACACATCTTTAGCGGCCTTTATTCTTCCTTTCAGACGAAGAACGCCGTTTTCATCAATTTCCATAGCAAACTTTCGTAGACGGCTTCTTCGTGTGACCGCTTTGCCTTCTCGTAAGTGTGTCGTTTCTTTTCAAAACATTTTGCGCCTCGAGCAAAGTAACGTTTCGGCCCTTCGAATGTAATCACAATTCAAACTCAAAGGGTGCCGATCGTTCTCTTCAAGTCTTCTATTGTCTTTCTGGGCTGGTGTATGCGCCTTCTTGCTTATGTGCTTCCACGTTGGGTCTGAACTCGTTTTAGTTGCCGTCCTCTTATGTTTCAATGCATTAACTTTTCGTTTGACCCGAAACAAATCAATAGCTTGCAATACTCTGGCCGTACTGCGGAGTAATCGGGTCCAACTCGAGAATCGGCTCACGTTTGGTACGACTTGCGAGTCTTCTTTATTGACCAGTGTCAACGTCGTACATGATCTCTCCTCCCCCGTCGGTTGTTCGCTTTCAATAGTTTCCTGCGGCCATTCGTCTTCGCTTTTGCGCAGGAAATCGGGTCCGTGGAACCATCGGTGCGTTTCATCAAAGTGGGTAGGCGGGTCTCGTGTCGCGTCATCAGCGACGTTCAATTTCGTAGGCACCCACCTCCAACATTTCACCGTCGTGTGTTCCTCTAATTCGGCCAGGCGATGAGCGACAAACGGTTTGAACGACCGTGGGTCGGAGCGGATCCAAGATAGAACTGTGCGAGAATCAGTCCAAAATATTTTGCGGGTCACATTCAATTCGATTTCAGTTAGTATCGACGAAGCCAATCGAGCGCCTAACAGCGCCGCTTGCAATTCGAGCCGAGGGATCGATATGACTTTCAAGGGAGCGACGCGAGCTTTTCCTGCTATTAGCGAAACTGCGCTTTCGTGTTCGCTCAATTTTATACGCCAATACACGGCCGCAGCGTACGACTTTTCGCTCGCGTCGACGAACACATGTAGCTCCCCCTCGGTGTGGCCGGGCGATATGCATCGAGGTATTCTGATCGATGCCAGCTTCTTTATGTCGTTCACCCATTTTAGCCACTTCTTATGTGCATCGGCTTCTATTGTTTCGTCCCAGTCGATCCCTGATCTCCATATGTCCTGGAGCATGCATTTGCCCGTGATGAGGACGGGCGAGGCTAGACCGAGCGGGTCGAACACGGACATGACTGCACTCGTGACTTGTCGTTTTGTTGGTGGAAGCGATGTTTCCAATACTTCAGTAGGCGTGTTCCGCAGGCCGAGATTGAAACCCAGGGCGTCATTATTGATGTCCCACTGTAGGCCGAGGGTTTTTTCAATTCGTGTGTCGCCCCCGAGTTGTACATTGTCGTCATTTCGCGTGTCGGGCATTTCATTCAAGACTTCAATTTCGTTACTCGCCCAACCGCGTAACTCGAAGGCTGCCTTTCGATGAATCTCGTAAACTTGTTTCGAAACACGCCTGGCTTCCTCTATACTGTTAAAACTTTTCAAGAAGTCATCAACATAGTGATCTAATCGTATCGCTTTGCACGCCTCCGGGTACTCAAGTTCAAATTCTGAGGCGTTGCGATTTTTGATGTAGATCGCAGTACAAGGCGATGAGGCGGCGCCGAAAATCAGTGACGTCATTCGGTACTCTTGTGGATTTTCGTGCATGTTATTTCGCCACAGGAATCGTAAGCTGTCTCGATCTTCTCTCTGATTTTAACCCGCAGGAACATTTCCTTGATGTCGGCCGACACGCTACGCGGCCCTGTCTGAATCGGACGAGTACACCCAATAGTGATCTTATTAAATCGGGGCCCGTGAGCAATGCATCGTTCAGACATTTGCCGTTCGTACGGGCGGCCGCATCAAAGACAAGGCGGACTTTCTTCTTCTGCGGATGCGTGACGGCGAAATGAGGCAGGTACCACAAGCGTTCGGATGTAGATTGATTCGGCGCTGGCTCTGCGTACCCATTTTTTAACAGATTATTGATCTGTTCACAATATTCACGTTTCAAATTATCATTCTTTGACAATTTCTTTTCTATGCTGCGCAGACGTCGCATCGCTGTGTCATAACTTTCAGGCATCGTTTCGTTGTCCGACTTCCACAATAGGCATGTTTCGAACTGACCGCTCGGTAATCTTACACTATTGCTATCTAGCAACACGAGCGCCCTCTTCTGGATCGTGGCTCGGTTTACGCGGAGCCACGCCGAGGGATTCAATTTCGAAATGCCGTTTCACAATATCATTCAGTTCAATGTCGGAAGCGTCGGACGGTCGCAAGTGATGTACGGTATTTATCGGTCGTGATAAACTGGAGCAGCATCCATGTAACACCCAGCCCAGTTGAGTCAAGGAGGCGGCAGGCTGGTTTGCGCGACCACTCTTAATTTGTCGCGACACAATTAAGCCCCAATTATCCTGACCGATCAAGATGCACGGTGCGGCAGCGTCATAGATCAAATTTTCAGCGATATCTGTCAAGTGCGAGCAGGCTGCGACGGTGGCGCGCTCTACGCGTTGCGGAGCTAGCTTCAGGTTTCTGATGGTCTGAGCTGTCATGAGTTTCAAGTTTCGAGAAAACAAGCCTTTGATTTTAACTCGAATGACCCGCGATTTTTCATCGGTTATCTCATTGCCACCGACACTCGAGACGCGTAACGTTTCGCGGCGTCCTTTCGCTCCGATTCGATTCGCCACCTGCTCATCGATTAAGGTGACCGTGGAGCCTTCGTCAAGGAGTGCGTGGACCTTCATCGAACCTTCGGGGCCATACAGCTCGACCGGAACAATTTTCAAGTATGCGCGCATTGTATTAACATTGTTTACAGATACCGCCGTGTGCTCGGTGACGACGGCTGTCGTCTGGGCGCTCCCTCATGACCCTCTATCGTGGTCCGCTCTTGGTGGAGTAGCCTATGATGTCCGCCTCGACATATCTTACAGGGCTTTCCTCTGCACGTGGCTTGCATGTGACGGCCCCTCAGGCATCGGAAACACATGCGAAGCCTTTTCGCGGCGTCCCATTTTTCGCTCATATTCAACTTTACAAATTCGCCGCAGTCGGGTAAGCCGTGTTCGTTGTTACAGAGCGGACATATCATTTTCACATTTATTGTTGACCGATTTGATGGCTGGAAGGCGGTGTGCGAATTCGAGTTGTTGTCATCGTACTTCATAGTGTTGATCGTGTTTGTTCTTCGCGGGCGTCGTTCCGGTGTAGGCCTCAAATTTCTACTGCCGCCTTTCTCTATCGGCATGGAGGCGCTGCACTGGTCGGCTATCTTATTCAAAAAAGTCGACAACATCACAAGTTCGGGCTCGTTGCTGTTCTGAGAGTCCTTGTATTCGCACCATTTGAATTTCAAGATGTCATTGAATTTGTCAACTATCTCATCGGTCATCTCGGGGGCGGACAGGTAGCTCAATTTATTCAACGTGCGTATGGCCGCAACACAATTATTTACTTTATTGGCGAACGAGCTGATGTTGCCCATTCCACCGTTCATCGGCGTCATACGTCTCAATTTATTTAGCTCCTGTTTGATTATGGCGTCAGGTCGCCCGAACCTGCGCTCGAGCACTCGCATAATTTGTAGCGGATCCGTTTCAGTATAGATCAAGGCTTCACAAGTTTCACGCGCTTCGCCACTGAGCGCTTTGCGGATCCGTGCTACGTTTTGAACATTGCTGAATAGTCCCGACGTGTCATTGTATACCGATCGAAATGCGATCCATTCGCTAACATTTCCACAGAAACTCGGCAGATCTGCCAGAGTTTTAGACGGCTCGTTCACAATTTTCGATGTTTCTTTGCTAGCAGTCTTGATCGCGAGTACGATCGCATCGGCCAATGTGGATTCGCTCATATTCGAGTCGGTATTACGAGGGGATGCACTATTAATTTCGCTGCATGCCGTCGGTGGCGGTGGTGGCGCTGTCGTCGGACTCGATTCGGGCACGGGCTCAATGTCGCCCAACGTAACGGTCCGTTTCTCAAGTTTATCCGTTTTGGATAAATGGGACGCGTTATCACAATCAATCAAATCGCCCGAATCCTCTTCGTCCGCTTCCAGGCGTAGCAACAACATTTTTGTACGCGCGACCGCGGCTCGTGCAGCTATCCTTTCACTTTCCAATTGCTCAAATTCTAATTGAGCCAATAACGCGGCGTGCTTCTTCTGTCGCGCCGTGTTCACATTTCTGTTCGAATCGTCAATGTTCAACTGATGTGCAGGACTTCGGTTTCGCATATTTGCCGCTAGAGGGCCAAGTGTTGCATCGGATGCGCCGGCTTCATTCGGAGCGTCGACTCGGTCGGATCTCGTATCCGCATGCAAGTCACAAACTTCCTCGTCGATCCTCTCCTGCCCAGGCGAACTTCCGCTCAAGTTTTCATTCGTACCGTGGTCCCACGTGTGCGTCGACGACGTGCCCGTTTCTGACGACCGGCTTGTCGGCGCACTCATTGACGTTTCGTTCTCTTGCTCGGCTGTGTTCATTTTGCGCGCTCTTGTAACACGCTTGCTGTCCATCTTCAAGTTCAATTCTTCAATCTTCAATCCCTAACGGTCCCTAACAGCTCGTACGAGGTCCTCGAGACGAGGATATGCTCAATACGAGGATGGAAAACGGGAAGGGTAGGTGTGGCCCGCTCGACAGTGGACATGCACAGAGTCAGGGTGCGCAATAGAGCTTCGGTGGGAGCGACCGTCGCCAGGCGTGCCTACAGTCCGGCCCCCTATCTGTGCATGCGTATCGACGCGACAAGGCTATTCGGCGCCGAGATCGTACTCGGCAACCGGTGACCACGCCTCAACTAGTCACTCCGCTCGAAAGCGTTAAACAGTGAGATGTCGTTAACACCGCTAGGTGACCCTCTCACTGTCCGAAGCGTGCACACGGAAATAAAAATCCGAAGCACACGACTTACTCGTAAAATTTGTTCAGGATAATCCGGCGAACGAAGGACCAGCTGTAACGGCGATTTCGGCTATCGCCGCGTAAGCCCGCACCCCGGATTGCCTCTCTTCACGATGCGCACGCTTCTTTCTATGGTCGGCGGATTTCTTGCAGTGTGGCGGCGTGGTCAATAATGGACAGCGTTTTCTTTCTTTCAGACTTTATTAAGCCGAGCTTCACAAGATGACGGTTGGCTAGCAACTGTGTCGGATGCACCACTCCCACTGCATTTTATGGGTGGTGCATCCGTTGCACATGTGAGTTGCATACATTTTTAATTGGGAGGCGTGGCCATGCACTTAATTCACATATGCATTATCAAACATGCATTGGCGCCACTAGCGCCTGAGACACCGATTAGCGGCCGTACCGTAACGACGGCCGCTTTTTAAGGCCTATCATTGGTCCTCCCCACCAAAGCACGATTTCGTATGCAACTCACACGCACATTACATTTCAAATATTCAATTAATCAATACAAAATTCTAAAACAAACAAATATTTTCCTTAAAACTAGTCCCTACCGGGTAATTAAAAACTATGCAGAAAAATTCTTTAATATAAAACACACACAAATATAAAACACTTATTACAAAATAATTCTCATATAAGACATAATGCAATTTTAAATTTATATCAATTGCGCGGCTGTCCGTAACAACATACCTACTTAATTTATTATTTATCCTTCATAACCAATGAGTCACACAACATATAATTTTAAGTAAAAACTTTAAATATGTATATCAGTCAGGAGTAGAGTCTTATATTCTTTTATATATTTTTTTCATAACTTTTCAATAACGATACTCATATTTTCCAGATAAATCTATGGATACAATTACTTCATCATGTACTGTCGGCTGTGCTGTTGGGCGGAATTTTCTACAAAGTTGGTAACAACGGAGACGCGCCCATAGTCAACTTTAAGTTCTGCATCAGCGTGCTTGTATTTTTTATGTATACGTACCTTATGATACCTGTTTTATTATGTAAGTTTTTTAATCCTAATTTCATTAAATAGTTCTGACTCCGTGAACTTTGCTGTTTTGGGTTAAATAGTTTTATATTACTATTATTATTCATTTATTTATTTTTTAAAATATTAAATGTAATAAAATGATTTATGCACGAAAACTGCTTACAGTTCCCATGGAGGTTCGTTTGCTACGTCGAGAATACTTCAACCGCTGGTATAGCCTGAAGGCTTACTATGCAGCTTTGACGTTTTCGACTATACCAGTTATGGTAAGCAGACAAAAAGAAATTGGAAAATTAACCCACAATACACATAATACTTCCTATCACAATATTATTAAAATATACCTACTATAATTATAATAAAATATAATGTATAGTCTAGAAGAAAATTTGTATATAAAAAAAATAATCCTGTTTTTATATATGAATAACAAGAATTTTAAATAAATTGGATTTAATTCTTTTAAATTTGATTTACTATGTCTGAAAACCTCATTCTCAGATAACAGAAAGCTCTACGCGCTGTATGGGATTTGTAATGGACGATACATGTTAATCATACAGTTACAAGTTGATCGTATTCTAAATAATGTAACATTTAGTTTACGTTCAGAAGAGCCACCAAGTGGTAAAACTACAATTTCTATTCACTGCGCCTAGACCGTTATTGGAAAAACTTGATAAAAATCCTAGTTAATTCTTTAAAAAAATCTTGTGTAAGAATATGCATTTTTAATTGAAAAAAAAATTGAGAAATGACATTTTTAGCGACAAAGATATGCAAAATATTTGTCAGGCTGTAAAAATATTTTTTTCAAATTATGCAAGAGACCATAAAAATCAAAGAGACTGCGGTCATTTTACATTGTAAAATAAAACTAAATGAGATTTGACATTTTATAGTAAATAATCTTTCTATATTAGAAATAGATCCCTAAGTATATATCCGATTACCTACCTTATTAATCAAAATATAAATTTCAAGCACGCGCGAAAATAGTAATTTCCTTCTGACGATTTCAAAACATTGAAATTCGTTTTCAAAGCGGAAGCAATTGCACCCAATGCCCTTTTTGCATCTGTGCTTATGCCTGATTTTAAATGATATAATAATGTTACAATCTACCGCCCTTGGGATACAAAGATTGAAATAAAAAAAGGAGATCCAAATAAACAGGTTTCGACTACATTATGACAAGAAAACGCACATCGAAACCTTAGCTTGGTCAGCTTGATTAACTTACTAACGCATCGCGACGGAAGTCAAGAGAAAAAATTAATTCCCCACAGCTGAATTTCCATTATATATATGTCACACGACACCTTTGACCTAATGAAAGAAATAATGGACAATCGAAATTAATCATGCCAATAAAAGTTCAAAAAGTTTGTGAGCAAAATACGTTCACATTACGATGAGAACAATGTAATTCTATTCGTTATTTCTGTTATTTGAGGGATATTCTGCTATTTTTATATGAGGTAATAATAAAATAACCAATTAAAAAATTTGGATGTAATAAACAGAAACAAACATGTATTTTGGAGACTTGTGTTTGATTGATACATACCTACACAGCTCGGATGTGTTCTCGTGTTATTTCTGTGGGAAGTTAATATTTCTACTTGCTAAACCCAACCAAATTAGAATATGTCATGCACTATTTTAAAATTCACACTGTAATTTGCAAATTTTATTAGTTGAAATCTAAAACTGATAAATAGAAAAACAAAAATAAAAAAAACAATGATAAACATATATGTTTTAGTGAAATTTTAATTATTTACCCACTTCAGCGTTGCACACCGATCGAGAGCTGCCTCAACCTGTAAATACTATATTTATGTTGTTTCAACGATTCGTTAACGAAACTTTAGCGATCTAACCACTTAAGTGGTGAGATATCGAGATACAAGTCCATATGCTTGAGACACCGAAGAATCCGACCTGTACGGGATGTCACCAAGTAATAAGAGGCCATCATATCAGCTCTACTGACATATCTTACAACAAAGTTTGTGACTTAACATGCATAAAAATAGGTAACCTTACAATTGAGGAAATCTCGAATTAAATTGGTCCAAAACGTCCAGCAAAACGAAAACAGATGATAGTTTCACGCCCATACATACAACTCCACCATCTTTGTTAGACAATGTGACATTGCGTAAAAAAAACACCGCTGAAAATTCCAAGTCGACTTGTTCCTTTAGATGACGATTTGAAAACACGAATAAAATCCAGATAATGCGACTGGACTTGAATAGTTCAAAATCGATGTCTCCTCTCGCCTCGACACTTTCAAAAAACTGAAATGGGTCGAGCGCTGTAGATAAGACAACAGTAATTGGAACGCGAAAACTCAGATCTAGAGGTTATGGTGCAGATCCTGGACGATCGAATGGCCTCGATGGCACAACAGACTCTAAAAAATGAAGTTGAGCTCCTGGGCGTTCACGACATCCATGGTGAAAACCCAATACACCTTACGGAAAGCAGCCAAGAAGATTGGAGTCAACTTAGAAGGTAACAACATCAATGGAACCACGCGAGTCGGTTTACGACAAAATTCTCGGAGTGCGGATACAGACGACAAAATCTTCCCCAGACCTGTTGTGGTGCGATTTACGAGAAGGCTACTAAAGACTTTTTTTTAAAAAAAACCATATCAAGGTGAACTTTATACACCAACGACAGTGCCGAAGAAGGTCCAAATTTATCTACGTGAACGAGAGACTGAGAGCTGAAAACAGAAAATTATTTCTTGTCACAAAACAACGAGGAAAAGAATGTGGCAAAGGATACTATTGGGTCAGAAACAGCTGCATTAATCCCCAAAAGAAGAATAAAGGTCCAGTGCTACGAATTACGACATAAAAATACCTCTATTCTTTGATAGAGCCTAGCATAGGGTCTGCAGTAGTTTGAAACGTTCCTGCTTGCTAATACAACGACTAACAAATCGTCTTATCATAGCTGTGACCTTTACATTGACATTTATAGAATGGAGAGAAATCAAATTAGACCCCAAATAGACCCCATCTTCCTTTTACGTACTTCATCAAAGTTACTTTGAAGGTTTGGTGAACGTGCAATTATTGGCTTTCTTTGAAAAACATGGTTCATTATAAAAAAAAAGGCAATTCGGTTTTAGAAAGAACAGGTCCACCGAATATACAGTTTCCCTGTTGATAGAAAATATTGCTGAGCATCTTGATGAGGGGCGAGCTTGTGTCGGAATATTTTTCTACCTAACGAAGGCTCTCGATACGGTATCCGCGCCGATAGTACTGAGGAAGCTGAAAACGTTGAGGGTGCAAGATGTGGCCCTGTTTGAATGAATGAGTGATGAATGCAAAATATTCTAATTTAACCTAATAGGTACAATATAAAATTATCATCTCTTGTATGTAATTGATTTTTACACTTCTTTTAAAACAACTTTATCCGTATGTTACGTATCTAAACAACTATTAATTGAAATTCTTGTATAAGAGCTTCCTCCAAGAGAACTTATTAAAATCACATTTTTGTAGCAAACATGAAAAATACCAAACAAAGCACGTCGCCCAGGTATGTATTATAATTTTATATACACAAGTCTATGTAATAATTGTATAGAATTGTTATATATGTACTTTTAATTATTAGATATAGCTCAATATATGTATACACAAATTAGATATAAGCAAATTACATATCACATTCTATAAATTTTATAGGTACAATTAGATACACACATTTTTTTTTACCCGTATATTATAATGTCAGAAAACGGTGTCGCTTAAAAGAAAATGTAGTAACTAGAGTAGGTACGTTGCGGTGGTTTGGCCATCTGAAATGGACAAATGAAAGTAGACTGACAAAACAAATCTATAGAGCGACTGTGTGTGATGTGGTCGGCAAGGGTCGTCCTAGAAAATCTTATGTGGACCGAATTGGTGGCATATTAAAAAAATGGCTTAATTTTAAGCACCCGAAACCGATGAACTTGCATGAAAAGGTTGATGTATGTCATTGAAACAAGAGATGTACAAAGATCCGTACCATGCAGAATCCTGTGATTTCTGACTATACTGGGAAATAAGTGCGAGTTTATAATGATAATAAAACATATTACGTTATCCAAATAATGTATGTAATATATTGTAGAGCCTCCTAGTCCCATTATTGTTTTACTTGATTTCATTAATAGGCACAATAACTAACTGTTTTTGTTCACTTTGTATATTACGAAGGCGATATTAGTATGCACGTAAAGTTACGATGATAATGATTTAACGAGCTCCGCGCCCGTCACATCTTTCTATATCACTCTTCAGGTACATACATATTTGTTTTACGCATTCTACAAATTTAAATTCCAAAACGCCTTATTACCCATCTATTAATAACAATGAAGATTTCATACCTATAGGTATTACCTACAGTATTATAAAGATATTTAGCTATAGGATGCAAAAAGAAGAATAATTTAGCTTGAGAGTTGTTCATTACGCTAGAGCGTAATAGTACAAAAAATATAAAAACAAATAATTTACAATATTAAAAAAACACGACTGCCTTGCCGAAAAATTAAGTAAAATCTAAAAATCAAAATGTATTAAGTAGTTAATACGCATATACATATCGAAATAGCGCTCATTTTCTTGCTAAATGAATAAATAAAATTATATAGGGAGCCGGGGGACCCTCCCTTGTTCCGGTGTTCTACAGAACCATAAAGAATATAAGTGGGGATATGCGGAACAGTCCCCCGACTGCAAATACAATTTTATTTATTCATTTAATTAGCGTGTAAATAAACGCAATTTCGCCTTCCATATACATATTAACTACTTAGGTACGCACATTTTTTAATTTTTAGATCATTTTTTGGGCAAAGCAGTGATTTTTTTTTTTTCATTATTTTTATTTTGAACATAGTGACAATCACGGTGACATGTCCCTATTCGTACACATTTATAACATCATGGTTAATTTCTAAAGTCATCTATTTCTTCAAGATATTCGTCATGTGGCTCGTGGATAATTTTTAGTTTTCATTTCGTTAAATCGATTTGCAGTTGCCAGTTTTTGCGACTGATCTCATAGTAACTATAAGATTTTACCTGATCTGAGAGATGTTACATTTATTTAAAGTTTCATCGTATTGAATATATGTAGATAGTCAGATTGAACTGTTTGCAGCAAAAATTGAAATATGTGATTTGCATCCTACTTATACCTTACCTGTCATAAGTAAATGCATATAAGTTATAGGTACATTTCTAGAATGTGCTAGTCATAGCCTTTTATTTACTACCCATAATTAATGTGACTAAAGAAATAAAAATTCTCATGTTTGAAAATCGCACCGTACAGCCGGCATACTGAAATATGGCTAATGTCACTCGGGATGATGTAAGGATTCTAACAAATACCCCATTTGTCCAAATCTGTTGAGACATTTACAAATTATAGTGAAACAAAGAAATACACATACATACATGAACCTCAAACCTATTACACTCCTTTTTTGGGAAGTTGTGTAGAAATATTTTAGGCCCGAATCAAAGTTTTCCATATTTATGTGGCCTTGAAAAATTCATCTATTGCCTACTGTATTATTTAATACGTACTTGAAATATTACAATTTCAATTGAATCGTGGATCCTTTGATCATTCTTTTAGAAGCATTTTATAACGAAAAGAATGTAGTTATTATTTCTTTATTTAATTTATTCAGTAAACCTTTAAGTCTTATTGAGCTTTGTCAAATATTTATTTTCTTTCTAATAATTCTTATTAAGAGTAATTAAAAATAATAGAATGTAAATGCTAAATATGTACATATTTTTCAGGTGTCCCTGGGGTTACTATTTTTAGTGATATGTTATTTGATGTCGGGACAACTTTTACAATGGGATAGATTTCTTCTATTTTCCACAATTGGCATTTTAACGGGCGTATGCTCTGAAGGGCTAGGACTAGCTGTTGGATCAGCCTTTAGTGTTACAGTAAGTTAAGATTTTAAGATGTTTATATATAATATCATCTCGATGAAATAATTGCAAGCACAAAACTCCTAAAAAAAAATTACATTTAGACAGCCAGAATAATTACTCGAATAAGTTTATTGAATGAAACATTATAAAAATGCTGAACTGTACCAGTGAATTGTACCACTGAAAAAAAAACACACCTCACAAATGCAAACATCATCAATTGTTTATGTATAATGTAGTTAATTATATATAATATTATATATAATTGTTTATATGGAATGTAGCTTAAACAGTTTTATAACAATTAAAAATTTATTACAGTAAAATTGTATTTGCGCACATGAATTCGAGACACAAATTATATTCATCTCTACACATATTTGTTCTAATATAATTTTATATGCAGAACTCAAACTAGTAACGCCGTCTATATGTAAAGTAACTCAATAAATTCATTATAATTTTCAGAATGGCTCAATCATAGGACCAGCAACTGTTGCTCCACTGCTAGCGCTCTGCTGCTATGGAATGGGGTTTGGACAATATATAGAGACTAGCTTGAAATTTCTAATGTCCGCATCCTACTTACGTTACGGCCTCGTTGGGTTATCCCTGTCTCTATATCAACACAGACCGCTGATGGATTGCAATGCACCATTCTGTTTATATGCAGATCCCAAACTTTTATTAAGAGATCTGGGCATGAGTTCAGATACCTACACTTTGCAAATATTAGGACTATTGGGCTTCACTTTTATACACAGAGTTATAGCTTACTTTGCTTTACGCTATCAATTAACTGCTGAGTTCTCTAATAAATTTCTGATATATGTAAGCAAAATTTTGAAACTTAAATGACACGAATCTTAACTCATCATAATGATTTAAAACAATTTAGATCCATTTTTTAGTTAGTATTATAATTTGCAATAATAAATAAACGATTATAAATATCAAATGTTAGGTGATAATTTATCTGTGATAATTTCCATCCTCTTGCCAAATTTTTAACTCGGGAATATATAAGGGTTAAATAAAGGCCTACCTCTGACATCCGGTTTTTTATTTGCTCAACAATTTTAGATATAGCCAATTTTCTATGTATCTCTACCGCACTACATATTGTAGTTTACAAGCTATAAAATAAAAATTAGGAAACAGTTCAATGAGAAAAAATTATAATTCTATAGCAACACAATATAAGCCACCATAACTATAAAAATGAGAATATGAAGTAGTTATATAATAAAACATTCTACAAAAAAAATTATCTAATTGCTTTTCATAGAATTATTGCCTTATAAACCTAATAATTGCTGATAACATGTGAATGATAAAGTTTTATCAAGAGTCATGCCCTATGGTTTAAATGAATGTAAAAAATAGGATACTTCAAAAAATATCTTGAACATTGACAATTTAATTGCTCATATTCACTATATCCTATACTAAAATGCATGAGCTTATGAATAGAGGGCAAAAAAATTACCCATATTATTTAAATCCTGGACAGTCAATCTTTGCAAACATCTAAAGCATCTTGTTTCTCTTCGAGTAGTTCCTTACCCGTCGCATCTAGCATCTGTCGTGCAAAGTCAGTAATAGTCAAACCTTCTACAATCTTCCATTTACCTCCACTTATCGTGACTGGGAAAGAAAATACCACATCTCTTGGAGTGCCATATGATCCATCAGAAATAACCCCCATGCTCGCCCACCTATCAGTAGTACCTAAAAACCAATCCCTCATATGGTCAGAGGCAGCTTTAGCAGCAGAAAGAGCTGAAGACATTTTTCTTGCTGCAATTACAGCTGCACCACGTTTTTGGACAGTAGTAACAAAAGTACTTTTCAAATATTCATCATCATTCACTGCTGCTGTAACAGGTTTTTCAACTCCACCTATTTTAACTGCTGCATTTGACGCATCAGGAAACTGTGTTGAGGAGTGATTGCCCCAAATAATGACATTTTTAACATCTTTAACTGGAACACCGAGTTTAGCAGCAAGTTGAGATTGAGCTCGGTTCTGATCTAAGCGAGTCATAGCAGTAAAATTTTCCTTGGGAATAGAAGGCGCATATTTAGAACAAATCAAAGCATTTGTATTTGCAGGATTACCCACAACTAAAATTTTGACATCTTTACGTGCAACTTTATCCAAGGCTTGCCCTTGTTCTTTGAAAATTCTAACATTAGCAGCAAGTAGGTCTTTTCTTTCCATTCCTTCTTTCCGAGGCATAGCACCAACAAGGAATGCTGCTGCCACATCTTTGAAAGCTTCCTCGGGATTTGCAGTTGGTAAAACACCAGTTAATAGAGGAAGAGCACAATCAGCAAGTTCCATAACCACACCTTCAAGGACACCCATCATGGGAGCAATATCTAAAAGATGTAAATATACAGGCTGATCAGGACCAAAAACTGCTCCTGATGCAATTTGGTAGAGCAGAGAGTAGGCGATTTGACCTGCTGCCCCCGTTACAACAACCTTAATAGGTTCAGCCTGAAATACGTAATAAAATGAAATTACTAAGTACAAAGTGAAATTTGATTTTTATTTCTATAGGGGCAAATTATAAAAATATATTTATAAAATTAAGCTTAGATATTTACAAATAATAAATGGAAAAACACTGAAACTTTGCGAAAACAAAATTTTAATGAACATTTCTTGCCGAAATACAAACTCTCAAGAGAATTTTACAAATTTTAAGACATTGAAACAAGTTTTTAACCAATAAATTTTTACCATAACTAGCACCAAATGTTCGTTATCTTCGTGGGAAGAACAACAATTAAAAAACATGTTCAGCTAAGCAAAAGCTATTTCCTAATGGAATACCACAAAAATATACAAATATTCTTTTCTTATCATATTCACTAAGTATGATATGAATCTCAAATCGATAAATTAATTGCATATAATGCCTAACAATTGTAATATTTTACTGATAATTAGCCTGGCATTAAGATAATTACGTAAGATCATATCGTGTATCATTTCCATAATTATATGAAAATTATCACTTTAAAACTAAGAAGGTCAAATCAATGTCATTATCAATTACTGCAAGTACATACATATTCGCTTACCATTTTTATATCCCACGAATAAAGTGAATGATATCAACAGACGTTTATCGTAACCAGTTGTACTTTCGCAAATATCAACTACTTAATCACAGACATTTAACCAAATTTACTATCGAGTACCGAATCGCTAGGTGACAGCTAGGGATGTACCAAATCTAACAAGTATCGATTTAATTGTAAAATATCGATATTGAAAACTTATAAAATTACATACTGCCTTAGATTGCCTTGTTTGTTTAGAGGTAAGTACAATACATGTGGAAAATCAAAGACTAATGTAATAATACCTTCAGCGATTTTTACATTGCCGCACGCGCAGTGGCGTCTAGCCGAGTAGGGTTTTCTCTATTATGATTTTATATTATTTATAAGCATATTTTCAATGATATATATTTGCTATAGTTACTTTGGCCAAGTTGATCTAAAAAGTAGGATATTACGAATGTTATAAATAAAAATATTTATAATATCTTCCTGTTATATATTTGTAATGCACAAATATATGGATGAAGTGTTAGTGTTATCCCACGATTAAGCAAAACAAAGATATCTAATCGTCATACATTCTCGCCTTAAAATATTGATCTTCGAGTTTCGTCGGCTGGTCTCGCGATTAGTCATTAATGTCATTCCATTACTCTTTTTCATGCCCGGCAGACGTATACATTCGCTCTTCTCTACACATAAATGTACAGTATGCGCACGATAAACTCTGCCGATCTTAATTGCCTGCGAATCAGGCTATGCAGAGTTCAGTGCTCCCTGACCCTTCCCTCTTCTCCTTGGGGTTCCTGTTTTATGCCATTACGACGCTTTCATGACTAACTTCACAATGGCAGAGTTTCGTATGTTGTACTGTATACTAGTACATTTTGCGATGCACATTGTTCATTGCGAGCGAGTGGCGGCGGACGCAACCAACAATTAGGCCTCCGTACGCGTGGGTAGTGTGGAGCTGAAACCCACTAAAAAAGTCCCCCTGAAGGTGAAGTCTGTGGTTCGGCTATGCTATGTAGTCAACCGACTGGTCGGACGACCGGTCGGACGACTATGATAGCTTCGCGGTGCGCGGCCGGACGGCACGTATGAGTGCCGACGACGCGTGACATGCCCTATGAACGACTCCTGGAGATTGTCTTCTCGGCATAGGATGTCACCAGAAACCGTCACGGGTCGGTCCCCGTTCCTCCTGCCCGGCCGGGAGCGGTCAGCAGCGGCCGGGTAGAGTAAGGGATATAGGTCGATGACCTAACTAACGGATAGACCTACTCTAAGTCAGTCATGCGTGTCGTTGACGTCATTGAGGCTGTCAACTGCCGCTGTAAGAGCGTCAGGTGGATCAATTAGTACGTTCTGTGGCCTACGGATAAAGTGGGTGGGAGGCCGCGGTTGATAGTCGACCGCCGCGCGAAGGAGCGCATTGGGATGTGATCCTACGATGTCGAAGAATCGCTTCGATGCGTCCTTCATATATTTAGAAAGGGTGGGGAGTTCTAAATCTCTATGGAGAATGGAATTACGAACGCACCATTGTGCGTCCGTTGCTGCTCTACAGAATTTGTCCTGTATTACTTATAGCCTATGTAGTGCTTTAGGAGCGGCGTGAACGAATACTGGACACGCGTACGTCATCACCGTCCTAATGCACATTTTGTATAGTATGCGCTTATTGCGCCTAGATAATTTGCTTTTTCTACCGAGCATGGCTCCGAACCTTGCTGTGTAGAAAAGCGCATTCTTCCTAACACGCGCGATGTACTCTCGAAAGAGGAGATTTTTATAGAGCGTGACACCTAAGTATTTATATGACCGTTGCCACGGAATTCTCGCGTTAAACATTTTTAGATTGGGAGTGTTCCAGTCGACAACAAGTTTACTCCTATTCTTGCTATATTTGAACTGTATAGCTGCCGACTTATCAGGATTTACCTCGATCCGCCACTTCCGGAACCATTGACCTAGCTCATCAATGGCCCTCGGGAGGTGGCGGAAGATGGAGCACCTAGTCCTACTCCTAAAAAAGAGCGCGGTATCATCGGCAAAGAGCGCGAGCTGGACGCCGGACGTCGGACGCGGTATGTCGTTGGTGAACGCGGAGTACAGGAGGGGAGAGAGGACGGAGCCTTGCGGAACTCCTGCTCTGATTAATCGTCTACTCGAGTGAGTACGCTCATGCCTAAATGTGAAATGTCTATTTGAGAGGAAATTTTGAAAAGTAAGTATGAGACGATCTGGCACTTGGAGGGAATATAATTTATACACCAGACTTGCGTGCCATACTCCCCTCTTGAGAACATCCAATACAGTCCCATACACAACAATATAATCTGTAATGGCTTATATGTAACGTATCTGGAAGAAAAAATTTCCAGATAGAGTTAAATTAAGAATCTATATATAAGTCCATCATAATGACGTTTCGTTATTGGACTTAATGGGATTGTAATGTTATTTGTATTTGTATGGATCCTATCTGCACTTTACCTGTAGGTTTGTATTTGTTCTTATCGTAAATCCATTTGGACATAAAAATTGGTTGCCTGTAAAGTCGGTATACGGGCGAAAGTTTTACGTGACAACGACTTTGAGTGGTAAAATCATTTTAATGTGAATATTCATTCGTATAGTAGGAAGAAGGATGAAATAATAGTAACAATTTAAAACATTTATTTATACCAAGAATTATATTTAAAACATTAATTTATACAAAGAATCTCGCACTGAATTTCATATTAACAAAATTTTATTTTTACCTTTACACATACATACGTATTTATATACAAATATACATACAATAACTTGCAATACATTTGCGTACAATGAAACAGCGTTTACTACAACTTAACTTGTTCCTATCTGAGTGGAAGGGACGCGTGCCTTTCACTTTTTATGTCTGTCTCTCTCGCTCTTAGGCGGGCTAACCATGCCCGAGTGGAAGGGACGCGTGCCTCTCACTCGCTCTCATTGTGAGCGCATAACGTGAGCGGAGCGTAACGCAGTTTCTTGAAGTGTCACCCGGCAAACCAATTTATAAGACGTTGTCACGTCAAAAACCAATGTGGATTTCCGAATACGAAATAGTAAACGTTTTTAATGCATTTAAATGACAATTCCACGATCAGAAAAAATAATGTATTCTGTATATAAATCCATATAAGAACTCTGTAGACATATAAGTTCCATTAAACTTTCCGTTTCTTTTCTTCGAAAGTTTTTATAGGTATTGATATGGACTTGCAGCGACAAAAGGACATTAGGTCCCAATACAATTATTTCTTATTGGAATCTATTGGATATTTTCAACAGGGTCTGTCGAAAGCCTTAGCTACGTCAAAAAAGACAGCTACGGTTTTCTGTTTAGTTTTAAAGCCCTCCGAGACGCTTCGCTTCTACTAAGCGGAGGACTTGTTGCGGACACGAATGAGCTGGGTGAAAACCGAACTGTTCGTCAATGATAAGGCCTTTTCCGAAAAGGTGATTACTGAGACGAGTTTAAGAACTCTCGAATAGTTTGCCAGACCGCTCAGGAGGCTGATCGGTCTGTAACTGCAGGAGGTCGCGAGATTTCCTGGCTTGTACCGATACCTCCGCCTCCTTCGAGGCGGAGGAAAATAGCAATTTTGAAGGCACGCGTTAAAAATCGCGACCAGTAAACTTAAAGTGGTTGGGAAAGCATTTTATTGCTTTATTACTAACACCGTCTAGGCCCGGTGCCTTCTGGTACTAATCGATTTCACCAGCGTTTGGACTTCGCTGAGTGAGACAGGCGTCAGATCGTCTTTGGGTTCAAGGGAGGTTTTTGAAGAACCTCTTCCTCGATACTATTGATATGAGCTATGTCATACGGGGGAGAAACGTGGGAGCATCGAGTCTCGATAGAGTCTGCAACGCATTCCGCTACCTCCGTGTCGTCAAGGGCAATTGGACCATTCGGTCTTTAAGGCGGGGGTATAGGAGTATACCCCTCTGTTTTAAGCGCTTTGGTGATTTTCCAAAACGCTTGATGAGACGGTCTAATTTCCTCCATGAGGTCGCTCCAACTCTCATTTCGGAATTCCTGAACGCGAGCTTTCACTTTGCGTTGGAGTGCTCGCGCTTATATTATTTGCATTAATCATATATATAAGGTGTATAACACTCATTTTTAATTGTACAGCATATGTTTTATTGCAACAAATACTTAAAATAAAACTCAAAATTTATATTATATTTATTACTACAATATAATACTTGAAATGTATCATTACATATTTTTTTTAGAATTAACTATTCGTTCAGTAGGCAGTTTTTGCACAAGAGGAACGAGCAAAAAAACTTGAGGGTAAAATATATGTAATTTTAAAATCCCTTTTTTATACAAAATTTAACAACAATGTTCAATTTATAAAAGGGTAAACTTTGTATGTCTAAAGGTACTGCACTGAACATGCACACACAGTGTTTTAAATTAATTGATGATTTTAAGTACAAGCTTTATATTCGAAAATAAGAACGTCACAGTTTTTGTATTCTTTCTGTTAAGTCATATGTTATTTGTAATATGTCACTTTTTTTGTATAAACCAACAATGTTTCATGAATTAGAACGCGTTTATTAAATATCTGACGTTTAGTCCCTTTTATTAACGAATCTTTTTTGTTCATTGATGGATACAAAGTCTAATTTATTCTTTAATATTAATTAAAAATTATTTGACTTAATAATAAAAGCGACTAATGATTAAATGTCACAGGTTGTTCAAATGGCTCTCGTGATTTTCAATTATGTTCTTTAGCAAACCTGCTTTATTTATACGGATAGATACAAAAAAATATATTAAAAAAAATAATAAGGAAATTAGAATAATGAAGTCCATTTCTATATTTTATAATTCTTTTGTCAAATAAAGTAATAGGTACGAAATCTTTTTTCAATTTTTTGGATAAACATTGAAACAAAAAACTAAATACTCACTCATTACATGTAATCCCAGCCTAGATGCTTCTAAATTCTTTCCTGTTCTGAAATCACAGTATTTTTAAATGTAATAAAGCATTTTCGAATTAACAACTGCGTCTTACGATTATACACGCGGTCAGTTGTCAAATGACATAATACACGGCTACATTTTAAAATCTTGCTGAGTTTCAGTAGAATATTGCGCGGCGTTGGTATAGATATATTTATTTGTTTCACTTAATCATAATTTTTTTCAAGTACATTGTAAAATCTTGTTAAATTGTAACTACAAATACTTTGTATAACGGAGATACTACATGAACAAAATGATTCATATTTTTTCTAAAACCCATTATTATTTTACTTTTTAAGACATACCTACTTCAAAATTAAACGAAAAGTGATGATTTTCAGTACTACGCGTACCGGTATGACTCTAAAAATATATTGAAGTTCTCTCAAGGGTCTATAAAGTATCTATGTAGGCCTAAAATGTTATATAATCATGTTACGTATTGCAACATGTTAACATGCAAACTTGTTACGATGCAATTACGTACATTGCACTTGAGATAATAATAAACCTTTTAATATTGAAATAATAAAGTGACATGTTGGTAATCATATTTTTTTTTATATTTATAGACACTTAAATAAACAATATGAGTTTTCTGTCACTTGTGTAATAGAAAAGCAAGCAATGACTTAATAGGTGCCCAAAGCGTAAAGAAATGAACTGGATTTTTTTCGTATTATGTTTTTTTTATATTTGGTTTCCATACACAATAACAGACGTTACTCTGTGGTTGCCATTTTTATTAATCTTTACAGTGATATTGAAATTGTCAAATAAAGTAACTGCATGTGAGATTTAAATGTCCAAAAAAAAAACAGACAAAATAATATATTAATAAATAAGGAATATTACAATAAATGTATTTTTTTTTTATTCATTTGGACAGCCGTTATACTATTAACTTGTCTCATAAATAATGTCGGTTTTTAATGTTCACTTTGTTTACTAAATAATTATACAAAAAGAAAACCTTAATATTCAACGTATAGCCATCGGTATTCTATATTAGTCCAACGCTTAACAAACTCTCTGAGACCTTTGGTAAAACCATTCCTTGGGCTTAAATACAAGGAATTGCCGCACTGCATTTTCCACATCGACTTTGGACTCGATTTTTTTCCACTAAAGAATTGAACCACGGATCTGAATAAATAGTAGTGTGACGGTGCAAGAGCCAGACTGAATGCTGCATATGATGGACCTCAATATCACCAACCCTGTTGAAAATACCCAATAGATTCCAATAAGAAATAATTGTATTGGGACCTAATGTGCTTTTGTCGCTGCAAATCCATATCAATACCCATAAAAACTTTCGAAGAAAAGAAAAGGAAAGTTTAATGGAACTTGTATGTCTTCTTAACTGGATTTACATAAGGAATATATTATTTTTTCTAATTGTAGAATTGTCATTTAAATGCATTATAAACGTTTACTATTTCGTATTTGAAAATCCACATTGATTTTTATGTCCAAATGGACTTACGTTATGAACAAATACAAACGTACAGGTAAGGTGCAGATAGGACCCATACAAATACAAATAACATTACAATCCCATTAAGTCCAATAAAGAAAGGTCATTATGATGGACTTACATATAGATTCTTAATTTAACTCTATCTGGAAATTTTTTCTTCCAGATAGATTACATATATACCATTACAGATTATATTGTTGTGTATGGGACTGTATTGGATGTTCTCAAGAGGGAAGTTGTTCGATCTAATCTCATATTAATTTCACAATATGTGGTCTAGCATTGTAATGTTGTAAGAGCACCCGATTGTGGTTTACTAAACCTTGATATTTCTCTAACAAAACCTTACACTTTCGTGTGAAGTGTTCACTATATATCTGGACAGTGATAATTCGGGCATCTGGAACACTGAGGTAATAATCTGGAATTATTTTCAAGTACACTAAGTATTCATAATTCCTTTTTTTGTGTTTCTCCCCTTGCGACGAGGAAGGAGGTAAAAACCCATTACGGGCAGTCCATATACCCGGACGCACGGGGTGTGTCCGACTCGCACGGATTAAAAACTTCCTGAAACATAATAACGGCCCTGCCGTTAGCTCTAAACCTTTTACAGCTTCATCCTGAAGGGGCCAGAAGGCACATGTTGGTGCCAATGGCGCGAAATATCGTTTTAAGTCGTTTGAAACCCTTTCGGGTTACCACAACGTAATAAATAGGTGAAAAGGGGTGCCCCGGGAAGAGGAGTAAAAACAACTAAATAAATATTTATTAATTCATTCACAGACGACGCTTGTAAGTGTTTAATGAAACGGGACAGTAAAAACCGCAAGTGGCAGATAAAAACTAACGGTTCAGTTCGAGGGCTATAAGCCCTAAAATCACTAAGTTTAAATTAAAAATTTTAAAAAGACCTATAATCGTTACATAAACACGTAACATATGGTTACTGATATTTTCACTAGACACATACAAGACTTCCGGTTTGAATCGACCCCTCTTGTCGACGGTTTCAGTCCTTTGTATAAGCACTGATTTTACATAATTGAATTGTTTAGATAAATACATTTTTCATCACAAGTAACAAGGCATTTAACAAAACAATCATCTTTAGGCAGGGCAAAGAACGACATGAACTGTACGCACACTTCAACTCGACGTTTCGCTTGAATCTTGTTTAATTCGTGGGGCACGATTCGACAACTTTTATAGATTTTACCCAATGATTTTAAATGGCAACGAATGATGTTTTTACAAGATCACCACCACCAAGGTCAATGCTGATAATAGATTGATTTTCTACTGCTTCCTTTACAACCTTAATATCTCATACAGGTGCATAGGCGACCAGAGCGCGAATTATCGTCTACACTATTACAACAATTGAACCAGCGCTGTGTTGTTCAGTCATTGATGGTAACTTCTTCAATCTCACTTATTTTCCTTGCTGCCGCTTTAAATTTTTGTTTCCAATAATGGCTAAACAATGCAAGAATTTCATATTTGTCGTATTCCATACGTTTTATTACCAAAATGTCTTGCCCCGTCAATTAATACCAACAGAATCATTGAAAAAAAAAAAAACTCTGTGTGTGATACACACACGATAGAAGTGAAATTTCAGTAAATCGACAAAAGAATGAGATGAATATATATAACAAGGGTAAAAATGAAAGTATTTTGATTAATTTTAAAAGATATTTTATTTAACATATGTTATTTAATTTTATTTTCATTTTTTTGCGTCGATATTGACGACACGTTTCGGCATTAGTTTTCGGGATCTTATAAAACTTATTATTTATATTTAGCACAACAAGATATAAAAATACTCACAAACACTGTTAAATAATAACACACCACGCTGAATTCTTACTAAAAAGCTGTAATACGCAGCCGCATACAGTGTACAGTAGTATTAGCTCACATACTTTTCATATATACTAACACATGTCAAATGCTCAAATACAAGCAAGTATTAAACAGTGTGCAATATTCATACACACGGACATTTGCTCTCTCGCTCTGGCTCACTAATTACAGGCGACTATGCCGCTTAGAAGACGGGAGCGGCGATGCTACTAAGCATGGCGCAAAGAGGAAATAGTATGTATATTTCTGTCTCATTCCTTCCCGACTTTATCCTACACATTTTTGTATTTGAGTCTCTTACCTGTCGTTTTTTCCGTTGCGTCCGGTTTGAACATCACAACGATTCTAATATGATAGTACTTTTATCACAATGATTGGTAGTTGGTAGAGTAGAATGTACGTTATTTACGTTCTATTCTGTGATATTGGTTCTTACGTTATTGCTTATTCTAGGAGTAAAAACCACATGTGGTTGTTACTTCTTACTTGGGTGGTCGCATAAAAAAAAATCTTGCTACTCTGTGAAAAAAAAACGAATGTTTTCCTGAAGTCTGTTTATTTAGATTTGGACCATTAATTACGCTATATTATGATAGTTAATGATATGGATAATATTTGACGTTATTTTTATTTTGTATTTTAAATAGTATAATACAGCATGGAGTCTCCTACATTGGATACTGTTTATCATGCAATAAGTGCTTTGTATGATAACCCTAATAATGCCGAAAAGGAAAAGACATCCACCTGGCTGGGAAATGTACAAAAATCGGTAATTACATTATCGTTTAATCTTTAAAACCCATAAAATAATTATGCCAATCGTGTCATAAAGTAGTGACAATGGTCAATGGTCCATTGACCATTGAGATATTGTACGAAAAACCTATATACATCAAAAAAATCTGTTAATTTTGTGTTACACAATCTTCAAATTTCACTCTTATCTTAGTATAACTTTAAAAATATTGCAACAGCTTAACATCTAAAGGAACTACTTAAACTAAAGCAATACATCTTAATCAAATTTATATTAAAAAATAAAATACATACTCCGGCCGCCATCGTCAACAATCATATCCTCCATTTTTTAAAACGTTTGGACGTGCATTGACTCCCCGCTACACCGCAATCGCTCTTACGTTATATATATATACACTAACGCACAAACGATCGATGGCGTGTCGATCCTATGAGATGAAATTCCGAGCCAAATTATTTTTTTGCGAACGCTCGCTCCGTTCTGAAAGGGCTAAGGAGCTGAAAAGATGCGCAAAAGTTTCTAATCGAAAAATAATTATATAATAATATAAGAAGTAAATAGTTATAGTTTATATGTTTTACGAATTGTATTACAATTTTCTTTGAAAAAGAAATGTTTTAAATATAAAAGCACTCCATAGTAATGTCATACACTGCTGCTGTCGCGACAGGTAAAGCGTATGCGTGAGTGGTCTCTACCGCTCGCCTTTGACGCTACTATTCCTTGAGTAGCTCATTTGCGTAACACCGCCTAATCTATAATACCTATTACAGAAACAACTTCGTCATCGAAAGCGGGTTCGAGATTATAACAATGGAGCATGGTGTCGCAAAAAGCGAAGGATAGATCGTTGTGTGTGTATATGTATGAATGGGTTTAGGTGTCTATAGTTTCTAGTCAAGGAAAAAAAAGGAAGGACGAACTTTCGATAGAGTGGAAGAAAAGGTTTGGAAAAGGAATTGTCGTGGCTGAAGCTGAGAGACAGACCGGTAAGACAAGAAAGTGTAAGGAACTGTAAGGTCTATGTAAAAATTTTAACTAGAAACACCAAATTAATAAAATTAACAAAGGTCGCCTTGCATGAATAACTATAGTTTTACTTGTATTTAGTAAAGTAATAAAATAAGATACAGACCAGCTTGGTGGCATATTACAAAAGGGCCAAATTTTAAACACTCGAAACCGACAAGGTTACATGAACAGATTGATGGATATCATTAAAGTAAGGGAAATATGTAAAGATCGTAGCGTGTAGAAATCTACAGTATCTGTATGGAAATAAATGTGTGTTTATATTATTATTATAAATGAATGCAGTAAAAGAGTAAAAACGGCTTATGGCGGTTCAGAGTTGCTGTAAGGGGAGGTCATGGTGCTTACTCTTGGAAACAAGAAGTCCCTCAGAAAGAAATAACAAAGTTATACCATTAACGTATGGAATTAACATTCTATGAGGAATGTAAATAAACGTATCACCTAATCTTAACTGAATAATAAATAAAACTTACATCATGTCACGATTAATATATGCTGCACTTATTAATCTTACTCTCTAAATTAGGTATAACTAACAATCTGCAAGATTCAAGCTGTATCTCAAGTAAAATCTTATCTGAGAAAAGGGAAGTTTCTAAACAATTACATTCTTGGCGACACTATGGGTCAGAAAAATTTAGAATGAAACCAGATTCAGAAATCAAAATGCAAAGCAGAATCACAATCTTAACCTGTATAGGGACAAAGATCAGAACCAAGAGGGGTCGCGGACCGAAATCAAAAACGGGACTGAAATAGAGACGAATTTTGGAATTGAAAGCAAAACTCAGATCGAAACCTGAACTGAGATTAGCAATTGAAAATGAGCTCGTAAATGGGACTGAATTGAGATAGACACAGAATATGAATTTAATTATTGGCGAATAGATACGTCAAACAATTATTAATAACAATAAAATATTCATATTATTTCGGAGTTTGTAAGCGGCAACATTGACTGTTATTACGAAAATTGATTGCTTTTGCGAAGAAACTATAAAACTGCAGTGCTCTATGGTGAAATCTTAGTGTAGTTTATTATCTATGGTGAAATCTGAGTGACATAACATATAACCTTTTTATTATAAATGCGCAAGGATTAGACTGTTTTAGACCGATTATAATTTCGAAATAGCTTCTTTTTTATATAAGTAGCGGATCTTTACATGTTTCAATAGTAAATCTGTAAAATGTCCCTTTTAAGGTCTACAAAATTTGTCAGATATTTCACCGGTGCTGCGAGAACTCTCATTCTAAACTCGGCAAAAAGTGTTGAAACAAATTTATTATTGAATTCAAGAAATCTGTGTGGAACAAATAAGTAAATATTTCCAATAATTAATCATATACTATTAGTTAATTTTTATCATACTGTATACACAAACAGCATTTCAACGGTACATCACTAACCTTATTTTTCAACGCTTAAAACGAAACTTCATTTTAAGCGAACCCTATATACCCTTTAAAAAGAGATTCATTAAATTAAATGTTTATATTTATTTTCAAATGCAAATACTTATAATAAATTATTGTGTTTCTATTATCAAACAATAATATGTGCAGCTTTTTGTCGAGCAGCCTTCTAATGAAATTACAGTTTTTATGCAAAATCACCTTTTTTCAAATTATTAAAAATGCTTAGATACCTAGTCTAGAAATAAAATACTTGAACTTAAAATGTTAATGAAAAAAGTAATAAATCAAAAGTCTTAGTGAAAATATAGGAATTAATACATTTGTGAGATATGTCAAGTTTCTGTTGACCACGTAAAGACTTATTGCACTTGAAGTAACTGCTTAACAGCAGTTACTGCTAAGTAGTTACTTAACAGTAGTTACAATATAGGGCTAATGCCCTTCTTTAATTTATACATATATTGATTGAGGATAAATAACAGCTGTATCTCATTCTTTAGTGTCAAATGTGGGATGCTTAGTTGGAGCAAAGATCAAAGAAAAACCTTTTTCCTCATCATCTATTTCTTAAGTTGAATTATCCTTACCATAGTCTTTTATCTCATCTCAGTTAAATTTTTCATCATTGCTATCACCTTGTAATAATTAAAGAATTGTACTAAAGAAAAAATACTGCAATATTTTACATACAAAAAACATAAATTTTATGGGAATAAAATAATATAAAATTTACACATTGTTTCTAACCTTTATTGTGATGAGCCATGCTTGCTACAATGGCACACAGACCTCCACATGAAAAGCATCACCAGACGTATGGGCTTAGGGTTGATTAATATTAGCCAAAAGTTGGAATGTACTGTATTCTGTAGTACTGGCATACACACAGAATTATTCGAAAGCTTATTGTAAGGATGGTACAACTATAATCATGGTAGATAATAAGTTTTATATTTTGCTACAAAGAAAAAGACTAAGATTGTGTTCATATTCAATTATACTTTCAGTGTTTTTGCTCGAGATTATGCATCTACAAGAAAAACTGAGAGTTTGGAGCCATTGTTGCAACGACTTGATGCTGAAGTTCGCAAATTTGGTCGTATCTCAAAGCGTGATATAGATGAAATCTTTGATGAAATCAGAGCGAGAAATGATGTAACAAGTTCCCAATCATTACTTATCATCAGATGCTGTGGTAAGTTTCCAACTGATTTTTTTAGTTTATGAATATATACAAAAATGAGAAACTGTATACAACATAGAGTTATGAAATAATGTGGCTACTCCCTAATTGGAGGTAGTATAAAGTAATTTTTAAAGAAAATGTGAACTACCAATTTTTGGGGATGTGCAGTATGAAGACAAGAAAGGAAGCATATTTTTTTTGCATCAAACATATTAGTTGCCATGGGTGACAAACGAGATAGTTTACCTGAAGTATCAAAAATAATATACCTGATCTTGATTATAAAAAATACAATATTTTATAACAGTATATATTTTAATACAATATAATATAACAGTCAGTGTGCACTAAATAAGTTAGTTTGTTTGAAAACCTAATACTATTGAGAATTACTCTTACAAATGCAGTAATGATATAACATTCCTTTGAAAAAAAATAGGACCAATGGAGCCCAACACTGCCTACAAATTACAGGAATATTGTAAATAAAGTTGACAGACTTCGAGTATTAAACAAATTGAATGTTTAAGTGCTTCTTCTAAATGAGCACAAAATATATGCTGAGTTGATCTTAATCAAATGTACAAATGCCACTAAAAAAAAATGTGCATTATGTAAGTAAATCTAATTAATTTATGAATCTGAATATTTTATAAAACATGAGATATAAAAAAATATATGTAATGACAACAAGAACATAGAGTTATGTGCATGCTGTTCAATTCATAAGAAATTTAATTATTTGTAAATAATTTAGAATATTTCAGCATGGACAATATTTTCAGTCATATTTTATGTGGTATTAGTATATACTGGTTTTCGCTGAACCTGATCTAGATAAGGCAACATATTCATGGGAAAATGGTATTATCTTAAGTTTATTCCAACATGCATGAGAGTTTGCTCTTTGTTTTACTTATAGTGACTGTAAATGATACTCCATTATGAAAATATAGCCTTTTTAAACTAAATGGTAAATCTATGGATATCATCAGAATGTGAGGTGACAGTATCGTTTGTCAACTGCTGGTTGAATCAAAATTATAACGTCCATGATGTTGTTTCTAAGAAATTTCTGTTAAATTTTGATTCCACTACAATACGTTATAAATTTAGTGGTCTAAAGTTATGTAAAATAATATTGGGAGGACCAATTTTTAATCTCAAGAATGCAGAGATAGCCCACATGGATTAAGTGAAATCTCTCATATCTTATATCAACCGACAACATGATCGACCATGATCCCGATTTCGAACCTGTTCTCAATTCCAATCCTGGTGCCTTTTTTGATTCTAATTCTAAACTTGATCTAGATTTCAGTTTTGCCTTTAATCAATTCCAAGAAAATAGTTTTACTAAAACTGAAAATAAATAATTGCCACTTTTTTTTATTATTGCCTATGCTATACATCCCAATCCTTGTTCTGCTCGCAAGTTCGATCCTGGTTCGATGTTGAAATTGACCTTCCCTGAAACATTGCTATTACCAAGAACCAATAGACATAGGTAAGGAAAATCCTTTAATAGTTAAGACCTATATGTTATTCTGATATACAAGCTATATTACTGTACAATTTTAGCTAATTCTGTCCAGACATTAAAGAGTGATTGGTAACAAACATCCGTTCTTTCATTTTCATTTATAATATTAGTTAAATTTAATATAATCTTCTACATCGCAGAAGTAACATAAAATCTTTAGCCCCCTCACCTGACAGGTTTGTATATCATCCTTCACCATCACTTTAAACATTTATATCAAATTAAATAAATATTTTTTGTTATATAAAAGTGACTTTTATTGGTTAAATACAATAGATATATGGTATTGCGGAATTTTATTTACAATTGTATGATGCGGACATTTTTTTTACATTTTCTTATATGTATGAAATGGTTTAGTCAGTCTTTACAAAGATGTCTGTTAAAACACAGCAATTTTTGTCTAGTTCCTTGACAAAGACCATGACATCTCTACTCCTAAAAGTCATAACCAAATGCTAATATTACAATTATAAGTTATCTAAATACATTACTGAAGATTTTTACATTATCTAATTGACAATAATAAATAGGTTATGAAATAATAAAAAAAAAATTTTCAAATTTGTTCTAAAGATTAGATAGCTTGGAGTTTTCCTTAATAATTGAGCTATCAAATGATAAAAGAATTTTTCAAACCTAATTTTAGGGATTAGCATATTCAAACAAACCAACAAATTCTTCAGCTTTATCTATTAATAGAGATATCGGGATTTTATTTTCAATTTACACTTTATTGAACTAATAAGAAATAATATTTAAAAAGTAAATTAACCAGGTTGACATAATATATGAAGAAATGCTATTTTAAAAATATACATGTGTTAGGTTAGTTTTTTTATTATTTTATATATTTTTTGTGTTCACTGTATACAAATCCCTATTTTTATGGTTCAAAAAGCTCATATTAATATTCATTCGCTTTTACTGCCCAACTCTATATGATTTTGTGTTAAACTTTAAATACAAAATTTTCTTCATTATCTCATTTTCATTTTTTCCCCTTTATAAATAAAGTACCAGTCTTACTCATTACAAAATCATTAGTAGTGCAATTTATAACTAAGTGTTAATGAGCATCATGGAGAGACAATTATATAAGTACTTACAATGCTGCATAGGAAAAGAATAAGCATTTCTAACATTAATTATTCAGTTAACCTCTTATTCGTTTTAGGTGAATTAGTACCAGATGAATTACCTGAACAAAGAACTTTACTGGTACAGAAGATATGGTCAGTATTAACCGAACGTGGAGTGCCTATGGATATATCTCATTATAATGCACTTCTTAGAGTCTATATTGAAAATGAGCATATGTTCTCTCCTGCAGAATTTCTTGATGAATTGGAAAAGAAAGGTTTACAACCAAATAGGTAAATTGTAATTATATTTACTTTTTAAAGAGTTGTTGCAAATTTAATTAAAGCCTCAAGGTTTAAATTGTAATCAAAACACATTTCACTACAAATCCTTGTAATCTGTTTACACTTAATTGTGGTAATTGATAAATTGGTTTTAGAGTAACATACCAAAGGCTTATGTGGCGATACTGTCAAGATGGTGATGTAGAGGGTGCTACAAAAGTCCTAGAGAAGATGAGGGAGCTTGAATTTCCAGTTTCTGAACCTGTCTTAAATGCTCTTGTCATGGGTCATGCCTTCTGTGGAGATACAGATGGAGCACGAGCAGTTCTAGATACAATGGCAGGTGCTGGTCTACAGCCTTCCAATAAAACATACACACTTTTGGCTTGTGGCTTTGCTAAAAAAGGAGATGTTCAAGGTGTTGAGAGTGTGATCAAAACTGCTTCTGAAAAGGATGCCATTCTTACAGATAAGGTAAAAAAAATACATGTCTTTTGGGAAATTATACAATGTGTCTGGTCCGCATTGTCTGACCCGTTAAGCTCGAGTTATATGGTTCAATTAATCGACAAGACTGATTTAATTTTTTATTTTTCTCCAGTGGCAGTAAAATGGCGGCCATTTGCATTTTTCATGTACCGGAGCCCGACCGCATGTGTTAAAATAGCAATATCTTCGATTTAGATGCCCAGGGATACAAACATACAAACGAGGTCTCTATTAATAGCTAGAAATGTAAGCAACATAATAATTTCGAATGTTTAGCCAATTTTTTAAAATGAAATTATCAAATTTACAAAAAACTAAAAAAAATGTTTTAAAAAAGTACAAAAAATTTAATTCATTCCCCAAAACACAAAATCTAGGCTGTCAACCTATTTCTATTTTATTCTTTTAGAATACTACAGGGTACTAGCTAAGTAATAACACTAAAATCATAGCCCAATGTCACCAACTTTCGGAGATATGGGATATCGAGTGTGACCATTTTCAAATGCATTTATTCCTGTACTGCGCGAACTAGCATTTTATACCGTTTCAAGGTCGTCGGGTTTCTTAACAATAACATTTTTACCCATAAAACGCCACCCCGCAAATGAGAGTGAGAGAGATAGAGATAACACCTACCGTCGCCCATGTTCAGGTAGTCAACAGTCGTCTCGCGCCCCGCGTTGTGATCACACTTTTCGTTTGCGAAACGTAGTACGCCATTGTTATTTGTTGAGACTTTTATTACTTTTTTTTTGTTTCTGGACATTGTTATTTGTTTATTATTTTTGGGGCATGATGAAACAGAGGGTGTACTGTGGACGTGCCAAATTTACGAGAAATATTACTTCAAAGAATAATTGATACCCGCAATGAATTAAGACAAAACAGGGACATGATCCAAGGAGCTACTCACTAAATAGCAATGAGGGCTACTTTGTGTCTGCAACAAAGGGGAGGCCATTTTGAGCAATTGTTGTGACTTTTTTATTTCAAGAAACTGTATGATGCTTTATTTATGTATTTTTATTTATTTATTTCCTGTTATCTCTCTATCTCTGTCACTCTTATTTGCGAGATGGTGATCCCTAACGGCCGTTCTCAATATTTAATCTACGGTTAAAGATAGACATCTATCCTCCATCCCTAGTAATCAGCTATCTATCTTTTACAGTTGTCCCAATACTGTAGATAAGCGTTTGCTATCTTTAGTTGACAGTAGATAAGCCACCTATCCGAACCCTCTCTTGCGTTCCAAAATACACAGTGGCACAAGCACTCTCAGTGAAATCACAATTGTGTAAAAATAGAAATTTGATTCTAAATACCCAAAAAATATGTAACAACATATTTATCATGATCATTTTATTTCTTAGATTAATTGCAAAGTTGAAATTAATATTAAAAGCGGTAAATTCAGAATTAAAACAACAATGAAACGGAAAGTTCTATATCGCCATTTTGTTGCTCTACTCTGTGGCCACTGCATACTCTTCAGTCTGCACGGTCCGCACCGACAAGGCGTCAATTTATTAGACTTGAACATACTTCTGATTCTTTAGTATATCCTACAAAAAGTAACTTGTACAAAGTAAACAATAATAACCTGAAAACAAATAAGTACGGCAAAAATTTATCTTACTTTGTTGAGGTTTCTTTTAGAAATGGGTATATTTCTTTAAGTAAATCGTCCACTGCCCTTTTATTTAATCGGAATCTGTATTCAAACTCATAATCATTGCATTTATGTAAGTAATTAATGCGTTCTGCATACGATCTGGATGTAACATTTTCCTCAGTATCCGACTCCCAATCACTCAATTGCTCCAAAGAAGCAATATCGTCGATGGAACTTGAGACCGACTTTCTTTTCTACTAATTTACTTTTATTTTATAAAAATGAAATTTTGAAAACTATTTTTACTTCTGCTTCACTTCACTTTTGGGGTTAAATATCTCACAAAAATCACGGATCAAGCTTTAGATTACTAAAGATAGCCAACCTAACTGACACTGACAGATAATATTCATATAGAGACGCGCCAACTGTCAATTCCATAGAAATCGCTATCTTTAGTAAGCTATCCGCCCTCCAAACGGTAGATCGCAACTTAGGATAGGATTGCCTATCAACGATAGACATATTGGGACAGAAATATTACAGATAGATAGCTTTTTCTATCCCTAGTATGGAAAAACCACAGATAGATTGAATATTGGGAACGGCCGTAAGTTAATAATGTTATTGTTAAGCAATCCGTTGTCATTGAAATGGTATAAAATGCTAGTTCGCGCAGTACAGGAATAAATGCATTTGAAAATGGTCACACTCGATATCCCATATCTCCGAAAGTTGGTGACATTGGGCTATGATTTTAGTGTTATTACTTAGCTAGTACCCTGTAGTATTCTAAAAGAATAAAATAGAAATCGGTTGACAGCCTAGATTTTGTGTTTTGGGGAATGAATTAAATTTTTTGTACTTTTTTAAAACATTTTTTTTAGTTTTTTGTAAATTTGATAATTTCATTTTAAAAAATTGGCTAAACATTCGAAATTATTATGTTGCTTACATTTCTAGCTATTAATAGAGACCTCGTTTGTATGTTTGTATCCCTGGGGCATCTAAATCGGAAGATATTGCTATTTTAACACATGCGGTCGGGCTCCGGTACATGAAAAATGCAAATGGCCGCCATTTTACTGCCGCTGAAGAAAAATAAAAAATAAATCAGTCTTGTCGATTAATTGAACCATATAACTCGACCTTAACGGGTCGGACACCGCGGACCAGACATCCTATATATTAACTACAAGATGTGTAGATTGGAACATATCTTGACATACAAAATTTTCTAAGTAGTTCTAGTGCAAATATAATTTTCGTGAATTTGGGCATAATCACATGTTTTATCTTTTTAGGATATATTGGATATTATTGAAGCATTCACTCTAAGTGGTCACAGTGATAAGACAGATTATATGTTTAGTTACCTTCAAAAACAAGCTGGGTATAATCAAGAGGCACGTAATGTAATTTTACGATTAATAAATAAAGGACATGTAGATGTTCCAAGAGATATTTTGAAAACAATGATTAAACCTAAAAGTTTTGAGGCTAAGGAAGATGCCTTTTATCAAGGCTCCTTTTTCGTTAAACAGCTAATTAGGGTCAATAATTCTATAGATGACGTAATTAACATATGTAGACAATTACAAGAAGATGGAACTGCACCAAATGCAATCTACATAGCTACGGAGGCAGCTCTGCAACAAGCACATTCAGAACTTGCACAAGAATTATTTAATGAAATGAAGAAAGAGGGACTTCCTGTTCGTCAACATTACTATTGGCCACTTCTGATTAAAGAAGGAAGAGAACAAGATGAGGAAGGTGTAATCCAAATTCTGCGCAATATGTCATCTAATAAGATTATTCCATCTGGCGAAACCTTGAGAGATTATGTTATTCCTTATATGAAAAAGAACAATTCCTATAAGGACATAATTACAAAATTACTAATTGCAAATGTGCCTGTCATTCATTGTGCAAGAAACGTAATGGTGATAGCCTTAGAGACTGGGGATATTAAAGAGGCTAAAGAAATAGCCGTGCTGTATAGGCCATGGGGTCAGTATTCCTTGATTTCCAGACCTTTATTAAGTGCTTTAAATAAAACTAAGGACATTGACTCTTTCACTACTATTATCCAAGTAATGGTAAGTGGAGTGCAAACTTCTGCAATAGATGAAGAATACCATGAAGATGGTCAAAACCACAGTGAAAATCATTATCGAAATGAAACTGGGCAAATAGTACTAGGAGCATTAAAATCTTTATCTGATCCAAATTTATATAATACACTCTTCTCTTCTCTTCTTACAAAGGGCATAAGCATTTCGACAGAATTTGCGAAATTAATAGAAGAATATCTTGGGGTAAATCTTACATCTAGTTTATCTGAAAAGTTGACTAAACTTACGTCATTGGATTTAGAAATATCCCCAGTTGACAAGAGTTCTGTAAGAATCCAAAGAAGTTCCATGGAACTGGAAAGGATGATAGAACAAGGCAAGAGTCGAAATTCGAATGTTTCTGGATTACAAAAACAACTTATATCCAGCTATATAAACGAGAACAATGTGCAAAAGTTAAACCATTTTTTGATGACATTGGAATCTGAGGATTTTGTACTGACAGCTTTTACACTTGGCCAATTATTAGAGTTCTACTGTCAAAATAATGATGTTGAAAAAGCATTGCATTATAAAAAAGTAATTGAAGAATGTTATCCAGATTATACAGTTGGAAATTATAAAATTGTACTCTTATCACAAGCACTTATAACAGTTGGCAGAAGTGAAGAAGCAATAGAATTGTTGAAGAAACTGGATAAAAAAAATTCTGAGTTGAATTCTTATATGGTCAACTCAAAATGTTGGCAGATATTAAATTATTTTGCTGAACAAAAGGATGTAGTTAAGGTTAGCACTTTTAAGTTTTGTATACAAGTTATTGTAGACATATACTCCCCACACAGTATGGTAATATAGTCTTATGAAATTCTTATTACAGGTGCAGGAATTCACAGATGTTATATTAAAACACATATTAGAACCATCTAATGTCATGTTGGGCCCCCTTATCAAAGTCCATCTTTTAAACGATGATCTTGACGGTGCTATTTCTGAATTTGACAAATGTTGTAAACAATATCGTAGCACGCCATGGAAGACTGAGATCATGAAACGGTTGATTATGACAGAAGATGCTAACAGACTACAATGGCTTGCAGATTTAAGTACACAGGTGCACTTTCTAAAATCATGAACTATTAGAATTTATGAATTTCAATATAAAAAAAAAATATAAAATGTTAAATATTATTAATCCTTTTATAAATTAAATCACTTTCGGCATGAATAAGAATAAAAAAATCAGTATAAATATCAAGAGTTTGGAGTAATTAAGTAGAAAGTAAATGCATTTTTTAGAAATGAATAAAGAGAAATTTTTAAGGGACGGATATGAATTATAAAATCTTTATTTTATTCCTTATGGTAAAGAAGAGAAAATATAGAGTTTATTTTGTTATATAACTTATATGTTCGAGTTACTGTTTTTATTAGCTTCACTTGTATGTTTGTTTGTAAGCAACCACTTTGAACTTGATTTTGACCTACTCTAAATGATCAGATTTAATTCAAACTTTGTAGATTTATCGATAACCGATAGCAATACAATAATTTAAAAGTTTATCTCATTATCTAGATTAAGATTGCCAGGATTAATAATTTTTCTTAGGGACCCTTTGCGTGAGAATGAGAAAGAAAAAACAAGCGCGCGGTCTGCAGATTGATTTAATCTAAACAAAAACAGTTTCATTGCAAAATGAATTCGAGTTTGAAAAAAAACACTTTAATAGGGAATTGAACCAAAAAGTTAAAAATAAGATTGCAGTGATTAATTAAAAATTCATTTTGTTGAAAGAAAAAGTGTGGAGTGCTTTCTACTATATTTTCATATATGTAGAACATTAATTAAAATTGTAATATATTAAAATTATTATATGTTATAAAAATAACTGGAAAAAAATTCTGTCAACTAAAGAAATATTACAATATAAAAAGTAATTAATACAACTGTCATAAATCTCTTGAGTCCATAAATTGTTTTTTCTTTACTTTTTGTATGAACACTACCTTAGGCGATTTTTGTCTTAAGTAATAAAAATCTATGACCAAAACCTTAGATGTAATAAAATATGACCAATTCTCCACTATAGAAATGTGAAAAACAAACTTATAATTGACAAAAGTAATATTATAAAAGTGTGGTTTTATGTGCATATGTTTTCATTGTTTAAATAAGTATGACTTATTAAAAAAATCTAATTTATACTTCAATGTATCAGATCCACGGTGAAGTCAACATTTTACACGACCTGGTGCTGGCATTCATAGAATGTGGCAGGTTGAGACAGGCGCGTCGCATCCTTGAGACACCCGGATTACATACGCGTTCACAACGCCTTGAAAGCGCCTGTGAACGATATGCAGAGGTACCAACTTTTGAATGATATGAATTGTTAATATTTGTGGCATCAGAAGTTCTAGGTTTGGCTTACAGCTTATTTTAATAACTATAAAATAAAATAGGAATATACAAAATTAATAGAAATAATGAATATCATTTTGGTTTGACGTTAAAGTCACAAAATTGTGAAAACAATGAAGGTTAAAAAAGTGTGAAAAGCTGTAGGATATAACAGGATTTCATCGGAAATGCTGTGGGACAGGCGGGAATATTAGTAGTAAGGTGCTGTATCAGCACTTTAATAAGTACTGAAAAGGTGGTAACCTAATTTATAACTGATGCAAAACCATAATTGTGCCTTTATATAAATGTGAGGCTCACATCAGGCTTGCAGAAATTATTGATATTGAAGTTGAGAAGACCCTGTAAGTCTTCTCAACTTCGTTAGCAAAGTATATGTGAAAATAGCTATTAAAAGGATTGCGAATAAGACCGAATGTAAGGTCTATGATGGATAAGCTAGTTTTCAGAAGTTTAAACGGGGTGGAATGTAGCAACCAAAGTCTTTATGAGGAACATCGACAATTTTTAGTTAAGACCAAAAAAGGTTTCTGTACTTTAAAGATCTGAAAAAGTTTATGATGTGCTATCTAGGAACAATCTATGTAACTCCCTATCCTACATGATGTAGGTAGCGGGCTGACAAGTGCACTAAAATTTCATACAGAAACTTGTGGATGTGGAGAAAATGTGGATACTTGAATGGATGGAGAATGGATGGGGCATACATTGACTAGTTTAACACCTGTAGATGTTACAAAGGAATTTGTAACGTCATTGTGGTTGTTCAACCCATTAACTAATAGTTGGTTATTGAAAGTTTGAAAGAATATGAGTGTGAATTAAGAATAGGTGAGTTATTTGTCAAATAACTTCCATTTTACCAAATTTAAAGGATTGACAATGACCTGTCCCCTATTTGATTTTATACCACAGTACAAAATTATCAAAAAGTCTTTAAAAGAATACTATTAACTGATAGCTGTCGTTTATTTTTTTTTTATCGAAATTAAATTTATGATTTTACTTGAAAATTACAGAATTTTTGGCATATTATAGCAAAAATGTGATGTATTCAGTATTCTGATTTTATTTTGATTACAGCACATAATTATAAACTAAGTAATGCAATAGTAGCTCCAAAATGATCAGCAATTCAAAAATTTTGTATCATACTGAAAATCTATCTATTATTAAAGTGAGAATTCAATGCTTATAGATGAATAAATGAAAAATACAGAATTCAAAACAACATTGAAAACAGAGATTGGAACTTATAATCTATTTTTTAAAGAATACTGTGCATAACATTATTTAAATAAATCAAGCATTCCTTATTGTAACTTCTTAACCCTTTCAACAATAGCAACTGATATGTAAATCAAGTGCCACTCACGCCAAGCACTGATATATTAGTCGTAAATAAAACGGATTTTTTTGGGGTATATATAAAATAAAAAAAAAGAAGAAGTGAAACTTCGTAATGTGGAAATGAAAATAGGATGGGGGTAGAAATTGATTTTTGTGAACTCATATTGTTTTTTTAAGACAAACGTTATTAACATTGCTTGCAAATCACAATTGATCGCATCTTTTAATTATCATTTTCGAGTGGAGAAATATCCAAATCTATTGGAATATTGGACGCTACTCGTTGCTAACGCTCGCGCTGGCCTGTAACAGGTATACTACGCGCATGCGTTCGAGTGCCACGCATTCACTCTAGCTCTGTCTCTTTCTATTCCTCCTCCCCAGGAGCGTTGAACGTTTAACGCAACAGTGCTTTTATACCCCCTCCATGGTAGTGTTAAACGTTTAATGCAACCTTATTGGAAGTCGCATTAGAAGTTTCATTTCAATTATGAATATTTTATTTAGTTATATAAAGTAGACAATATAAAGAATAAAGTAAATTACATAGAAGTGTCTTTCTAAACCGATAAAGATCTTAAAATCTGTTATAGATTTTTTATTTTTCATATTTTTGAAATTATATCATTCATAGATATGCCACAAACTGATATTTATGTTCATTAGTGATATGCCACTATTTGAGTAAATAAAACAATAGATAATTATGTGTTAGTTAATGAAATAAAAAGTATTGTCAATAAAAAAATTTAGAAACATTATTTATTATGGAACGAATTACATCATGATAGAATAAATTCTGAAAATAAACAAAGGTATTGCTTAATTGTTGTGACGTTCATAAGCACAACGTCTAAATCAAATTTGGATTAATCATTGTGAATACTAAACTGTACGTCTCTTGTGTAGAATTTAAAAATATTAAATTGTTTGTGAAAATAAACGTACACAAAAATGGATTTGTATGTTTAAGTTCTTGTTCTATTAATATAACAAATTGAGAAATCCTGGAATCATTATCCATATAATTACTCCTCAATGCCATTTGACAATATTGATATTTATGGTTGGACTTTATGTTAATCTTTTTTGCTTCATCTGTTTTCGTATTGGGTGTCATTAGAGCTGCTAAAATTGAAGGTGGCCATTCTTAACTATGCAATAAAATACTTCGTCAACAAGGCCGTTATCTATTTAACCTGTATAATGATATTACTATAGTAATAAATTTTCGATTATAAAAATGCTTTCTGTATTTTCATAAAAATTGAGATAAATATACACTAATTTAATGAATTTATGCTTATTGTTATTTTTCTTCATAATTAATGGTCTTTACTTGGAATTAAAGTGAGGTCATGCCAAAACTCACAAAATAATGCTAAACTCAAGCTGACTTTGTTTCAACTGAATACCTAGGAATAAAACAGGGCTAGACAATCATTATTGAATTTTTGTTTTCATATGATGTCAGTATCCTATATTGAGATTACCATTTTGTTTGTCTATTTTATGATATCCTGAATATCATATATAGTGTATTTTTATTTATTATCAAATATTATGAATAGACATAAGTAACTTTTGTGTAACAGTTACGGCTTCTGAATAGAAATTATTTAAGTCATCTCGATTTCTCTTGTACAACACTATTTTCGTGCTATTTGAAACCTGCACGTCTGTAATATTCATTTAATTCTCTCAATGCGGCTAGCATCGCCGACTGATATATATGTTTTACTTGATTTAAAATACTGCGCGAAACACAGTTCACATAATATTCTATTTTAATACTAGCGACCCGCCTCGGCTTCGCACGAATAGCAGTAATTATCTACAGCCAGATAACTTCTAGTGGATGGATGGGAGTGGTCATGTGACGAAGTTTTAGCAGATATCTAGAGTTACGGTGCTTTGCTACGCTCAAAAATATATATTACTTTTTAAGAAAAATATGACACAAAATCGCAAAAAAAAAAAACGATGAATGTTATGTTGATTTAGTTTTGTAAGGTAAATAAAAAGTTGAAAATTTGTAACGGAAAATAAAAAAAATAGAATTCATGAATTTTTATTTCTTAAATAAATTTCGTCGAATGATTCACCGCAGTGTTCTATATTAGGTATGGGCATAGTAGTTCGCAACTGAGATCGCTCAATTTAGGTCGCCGCCCCTAAACGACCTAGTTCGCTCTTCTAGTTCGTCAGCTCCCAGCTCGAATCAGTGAAAAGCGGATCGTTCGCTCTTTTTGGTACTGCTTTGGCTGCATTTGATAAGATTATGGAATGCTGGACTTCTTACCTATAAATTTTGTACTCTATTTTCGCCTTTTTCGAATATACATGTATAAGTTATTGTTGATAACATATATAGATATTCATTCTGATCCTCGACAATATAACATATGACGCAAAAAGGAAAACAAAAACAATCAACTTTCAATAATCAAATTTTTTTATATTTTTCTAGAAATAATCAACTATTAATGTTAGGTACTGGTTAGTTTTTATAAAAAATATCACTTACACTTATAAAGTTGTTACCCAAACGAGAAGCGCATGTGCAACGAGCGAGCAGTGCCGTCCCGTTCGTAACGACATACGTTCGAACTAATGAACTATGGACTGGGGAATGAGGGAGCTAGTTCGAGTAGTTCACCTGTGGGAGCGCTCTTACGACCTAGTTCGTTCGCGAACTGCACAAGACTATTCTGTATACTCAAAAGCGAACGGCGTATGACGACGCCGTAGAGGAATACAATAGGCGGCGAAAAGGTTAAATAATAAATTGTATCAATGATGAATAACCTATGATATTTATGTGCTGTTATTTTGTGGTTTTTATCGTTTTCTTGGGTGATTTATTTTAAAACGTATATTCTAAAAATATGAACATAAATATTGAGAAATAAACATATATGATTACTCGAACAATACTTTTTTTTTTTCTGCAGTGTTTTGAGATATTTCAAAAGATCATTACAGTCCAACAATGTCTCAAACATTCTTTGTATAGTGAGCGCGTGTGAGTGATGGTTTAAAAAATGGATCTTATCTTTTGCATACTAATTTAACTATTTTTACATTTCAGGAAGGAAAAACTGAATTTTTGGAAGGCTTATTGGAAGCTACTAAGGAACTATCACATATCGATCGATCCAATATATTCTATCACCTGTTAGTAAGCTATTGTAAAGCTGATGAAACTGATAAAGCGGTTGGACTGTGGACTCTGTTACAAGAAGAAAATGTAATTCCAAGTGACAAGTTTCTTATGTATTTAGGGCAACATCTTCAAGAGAAGAATAGAGAAGTTCCATTTGTTATACCAGTTTTAGACAATTCTAAAAAGACGAAAGAAACACTATCTCAGTCATCAAATCAACTAAAACAACGAGAATTTACAGATAAACCACATACTCAAAATGAAAATTTGACAAAGAATAAAGCTATTAATGACAAAATAGATAATTTAATCAATTCTGGCAAACCAGCCGAAGCAATGGATGTCACGATTAATGCCATAAAATCTGGTACAATGCCCCAAATAACAATGATTAGACGTTTATTAAAAGTTCTATCTGATGAAGGCAATGTAGATAAATTGGCAATGCTGAGTGACTTTCTTACGCCTGAGTTGAAAAAGAAACTGACATATGACAATAAATTGATAAGTGCAAAATTTTCACAAGGTGGAGGGGCAGAATATATAAATAAATTGTGGATTTCATATCAGTCAGCCAAAAGTAATGAAGACTTTGAAGATATTATGCGAAGATACCCTCGCAGCTCTGCATTAGAGCAAATTTTGGAAAATGAAGATTTACTTCAGATATGTAAGTTACAAGTTTTCAATGTCTGATATTGGCTAAGGTCTTTTAGTCACTTAGTTGATAAATTAGTTAACACTTTTTTTTACTTCCTTAGTTAAAATGTTAAATCTTAACAATCTACATCAGAGATAGGTTTTTCCCATATACAGTCGAACATCGATAAGTCGAAAACCTCCAAAATTCAAACAACAGTTTTCTTCCCTTTCCTTCAATCACAAAATCTTCAATTACTCGAAATCTCAACTCTCTATCAGTCAAAATAATCAGTGAGTCTCTACAAGCCATTTCGTTACATATTTTCCCTCTATGATTCCAAAAAATAAATTGAAAGCAGAGGTCCAATGTTGGAGATACAGATATCTCCAACATAGCATTGTTTTATTTTATATCTTTTACAATTCCATTATTTGGAACTCATTATCTCTACAGTTCGAAGTTAAATAAGTTACCCATTTTAAGAATTAGTGGACAACATACACTATTGTTTCTTAGAAAACAATTTAGGAGTATAGAATAAATAGGATTACCAATCTTAAGAAATGATAAAGAAATTTACGACTGATGTTAACACTTACCTGCGTGCTTGGTATCAGGTGTTTCATTTTGGATACTTATTATTATTATTGATTTCACTTGAACTCTAGCCAAACAAATCATTTGTTGTCTATTGAAACATTTTCAGAAGTAGTTTGGTTCTATCACAATACACATCCACCGAGTCGAAATCTTTTATAACTCAAAACTCTATAACTCGTATTTTTGCTTTCTGTCTGTCTTGATGTTCAATTTAATAGAGGTTCGACTGTACATTTAACGTTTTAGAAATAGTTTAAGCTGTATGTGCTTATTATATACCTAATTCTACTTAGATTATTTTTACCAAAATCACAGCAAAAAATGTGGCTAGTAGGATTTAAATTCAGAAAAAAATAGCATAACATATATTTTTTAAATCAATTAAAATGAATCACATATGCTCAAATTATTGAAGTGTGAAATTTCATAAATAAAAAGTAAAGCATTTTTAATGATATAACACACCATTCCAAATGTTTAGCAATTTCTGTATCTCTAATTTTTCACATTTTATAAATAGATAAGTTTTTATAAATATTTGTTTGAAAACGTAAAGCATATACAGTTCTGAACATGTGGGTTCCAATTTTTGTGAGCACTAGTAGAATAGAATCTTAAATGTATAGGATTGTCGTTAGCTAAATAAATGTTACGTGATCTACAGGATTAAAATTTAAGTTTAGTAGACCAATATCAGTAATGTAAAAGTGTTAGCATTTCCAGAAATGGAAATGATTCTAAAAGTTTGCCACTTGCCTTGGTATGTAGATTACACATTCACTCATTAGAAAAGTCACATTACAATAAACTTCTATGACAAAGTGCTTGTTTTTGATGAATGAGTTCCTCTTAATTCGTGATTAAAAGGGAAATATAAAGTATTTTCGAATAAAAAAGGTACTTATAGACAAGAAATTGAAAATATGAAGGAAGGTGTAAATATGCATCGCAGAAACACAAAATAATCTTAATAGACAATAAATAGTGCAATGTGTATTTAATTACTTCTTTTTTTTATAGGTGTCAATATTGCTGAGGGTTTGGCAGAAAGAGGTCATACATTGGCTACAAATTTAATTTGGTTAGAATATTTAATTAATGGAAGAGAAAAAGATGCTGATTATTTGTGGAACAAATACTTGATAAATTGCAATTATATTATATTCAAGAGATTATTGCAGCAATCTTTTATAAATGACAAGCCGCAAATCATAAATAAATTGCTACAGTGTCTCAAACAGAATTCCGCAATAAGCAATGTAGCATTGGGTAATATTTATTCAAGGCTGATTAATTTACATCTCGCTCATAACAGAATAGAAGACGCGAGAGAAACGTTAGAACAGGCCGTTTCAGAAGGCATACAACTCCAAAATATACACATAAACACAATAAAAAAATTGAAACAGGCTGTTGAAAATAATGGAGAGCAATTCAAATTTATGATTCCTTCAAATATTTAATAGAATTTTATGTACTGACTTAAGTATTATTAAGTTCTGTGCTCGTCAGAAATACAAAATCAAAATTTGGTTGAATATAGTTTTATTGTATATGTATAGAATGCAAAGTTCTAGTGAATGAATTATTAGTTAAGAGGACTTAGTTTAAATTATATATTAATTTAATATACCAAATAAACAAAAGTATTCTATTAGTTTTTTTTTTTTTTTTTTTTTTGCTAATTCCAATGAATGTCACAATCGTAAGGTATTTTCTAATCTATTTAATCAAAGAATTCGAAAATATAATATATAAAGATATTTGAAAATGTCTGCGACTGAAACTATTTATGTGGAGAAATGGAAAATTTACAAATTTCAAAATTGAAGGAGTGGTTTTATCTACAATAATTAATGCATGGACACCATTCTACAAAACGAAACGAAACGTGTAACTCAATCAGTTGTCAATTTTCATCAATTTCTATTCATAGTTTTATTAAAACAAGCTTCTGGCCCCGTTTTCATTTTTTCCTTGTCACCGTTATATAACGTGTGGCGTATCCGGACTCCGTGTGTCGCGACGCTGTGAAGAATAATAAAGTTTGACAAGAAAAAAATGTCATGACACCGACGTTTACGCGAACTATATTTTTGTGTTTTCGTATTTAATTACTTTATCTTTATCAAGACCAGATTATAATTATTTTAGTTAAACAATATGTTGTTTACGTGTTTATCAATTTATGTAGTATGTACAGTGCCACACCGAGGTTGACACAAACTGTTTGGTGTTTTTCTTCCGCATTTTTACCTAAAACTGGTGACCCCGACGTGATCGCTAAAATATACAAATAACAAAATATAAATATTTTATTAAAATGCCAAGAACACAAAACAATGAAGATGCCGGATCTGATTCCATTGCCTCGCCCGGCACGTCTAACGAAGTTTGTCGACTCACTACAAAAATTCCACCGTTTTGGCCTGAAGAACCTATAATATGGTTTGCTCAAGTCGAAGGTCAGTTTATGAACGCCGGAATAACGGCAGATTTGACAAAATATAATTATGTCATCGCACAATTAGACCAAACGCATCTACGAGAAGTCAAAGATATTATCGTAAACCCTCCAACGACTGGCAAATACGAAATATTAAAACAGAGCTTGTCAAACGTCTATCAGATTCGAAAGAGCGGAAACTAAAACTTCTCATGCACGAGGAACTTGGCGACCGCAAACCTTCGCAATTTCTCCGCCACTTACAAGGCCTGGCCGGTCCCGACATCTCCAATGACTTACTCATCACAATATGGACAAGCCGCTTACCACAAAATATACAAACAGTCATCGCCGGGCAGACAGCACCTACTTTGAGTTGCTCGCCGATTTGGCCGACCGAGTACACGAGATAGCTCCTCCATCCCTACAAGTCGCGTGCACTTCCACCGTATCAGCCCATGCTTCCACACTAGAGAACTTAACTAGTGAAATAGCTGAACTCAGACGTCAAATGAGGCAGCTGACTACTCATTCCTATCGCCAATTGCGTCCAAAGTCACGTGGCCACCCCAAGGACGCTCACGCAGCAAGTCTTGTACCAGATCCGACTCTAGCTACCGCAAATATCCTACATGCTGGTATCACTCCCGATATGCGAACAAGGCCAATAAATGTGTCAAACCATGCGACTTCAAGGCGGAAAACAGCAGTCGCTAATGGCGACAGACGGCTGCCCCAACGTACCTGGTCGCCTGTTTGTAACAGACCGCTGCACCAAAATGCAATTCCTCGTAGACACCGGAAGCGAGCTTTGCGTTTTCCCACGCTCGGCCGTGCAACAGCGACGTACAAGGACTACCTATCAATTGAGTGCTGCAAACGGAACAACTATAAATACTTACGGCTACGTCAACCTGGAGTTAAACTTATCATTACGTCGAGCCTATCCGTGGCGATTTGTCGTGGCTGATGTCACCAAACCTATAATTGGAGCAGACTTTCTCCAGTTTTACAATCTAATGGTGGATATCAGAAACCGCCGCTTAATCGACAACACCACAACTCTTTCTACATCGGGGTCAGATGCAACATCATCCAGCACGATATCTTCAGTGAAAATACTGCTCGGTGATACAAGATATGACAAACTTTTAGCGAAATTTCCCGATATAACTCGACCTTCAGGCACTTTACGTAGTCCCAAGCATAACACTGTTCATTTTATAAAAACCACCCCCGGCCCTCCTGTGTCCTGTCCACCACGTCGCTTGGCGCCAGACAAATTACAGATAGCTAAATGCGAATTCGAAGCTATGCTTAAAATGGTACTGCCCGACCTTCCGAAAGCTGCTGGTCGTCACCCTTCACCTCGCACCGAAGAAGGAATCAGGATGGAGACCCTGTGGCGACTATAGGATGTTAAATGCACGCACCATCCCTGATCGATATCCCATCCGACATATTCAGGATTTTTCTCATAATATCACGGGTTCCAAGGTGTTCTCGACAATTGATTTGGTCAAAGCCTATAACCAAATTCCCGTAAACGGAGAAGATATCCCAAAACCGCCATTACGACTCCGTTTGGTTTATATGAGTTCCCGTATATGACATTTGGTTTACGTAATGCAGGTCAAACGTTCCAAAGATTCGTTGACGAACTTACAAGAGGTCTTAATTTCTGTTTCGCTTATCTTGACGATTTTTAGTTTACTCGAAAGATGAAGAAGAACACGAAAACACCTGAAACAAATATTCGACAGAATGAGAGAATATGGAATGCTCATTAACACCAGCAAATGCGTTTTCGGAGCAGATAATGTTACCTTCTGGGTTATAACATATCAGCCAAAGGAGCAAAGCCACTGGAACAAAAGTGGAATCCATCAAAACTTCCCTATACCTAAAACAGTGAAGGAACTACGTAGATTCTTAGGAATGATAAACTTCTACCGTCGTTTTATACCTGATGCAGCACGAATTCAAGCCCCACTCAATGCCCTTCTCACTGGTTCAATTAAGAATTCGCACCCAATAAACATCATAGGAGAGGCTCTAAAGCATTCAACACCTGCAAGGATAGTTTATGTCATGCATCTCCCTTGCACACCCAGACTGTGACGCGAAATTGAGCCTTGTCACAGATGCTTCAGACACGTCTTTGGGAGCAGTTCTTCAACAATATAAAGACAAAGCTTGGGAGCCCTAGCATTTTACTCCCATAAACTTAGTCCAGCACAGCGAAATTATTCCCCTACGATCGCGAACTCTTAGCGATTTATGAAGCAATAAAACACTTTCGCCATATAGAAGCGCGTGACTTTGTTATCTACACAGATCACAAGCCACTTTGTCACGCTTTCAAAACGCGCAAGGACAAATGCTCACCCAGACAATACCGTCATCTCGACTTCATATCTCAATTTTCTACGGATATCAGACATATATCTGGGCGAGACAATGTAGTAGCAGACACGCTGTCAAGAATTGAACAACTGGACAATGTCGTAGACTTTGTGAAATTAGCTAATGCACAAGAATCCGACCCCGAGCTGGAACAGATCCTGAAAGATGGCTCTGCGTTACAACTCCAGAAAATACACGTACCTGGAACAAAAACAGACCTCTATTGCGACTTCAGTACACCAGCCCAAAGACCTTTTGTTCCCATTAGCTTACGACGCCAAATATTCAACTGTCTACATTCTCTAAGTCACCCAGGCTCGAACGCGACATCAAAATTAGTTGCTGAACGCTACGTATGGCCTGGAATCAGGAAAGATTGCAGAGATTGGACGCGAAAATGTTTACAATGCCAACGAACCAAAGTAACTCGCCATGTTATACCACCAACAGGCACATTCGAGCTACCTACGGCGCGCTTCCGTTTCGTTCACATAGACTTAATCGGACCAATGCCAATATCCAAAGGATATCGTTACTGTCTTACAGCTGTTGACAGATACACGAGATGGCCAGAGGCGATACCGATCACAGATATCAACGCTGAGACTGTCGCCACTGCCTTACTAACCTGCTGGATATCAAGATTCGGTTGCCCAACAGATATAGTGACCGATCGCGGTAAACAGTTCGAATCCACGTTATTTCAACATCTGGCAAGAGTAGCTGGATTTCACCACAGACGAACAACAGCATACCATCCAGCTTGTAACGGTCTGGTAGAACGCTTCCACCGCCAACTGAAAACAGCTATTACGTGCCATGCAAACGAACATTGGACAGAATGCCTACCACTAGTCCTGTTGGGCGTAAGAAGCGCATATAAAGACGACCTAAAGCATCCTGCGCTGAACTGGTATACGGGGAAACCCTCAGGCTACCAGGAGAATTTATTAGTCCAAGCCCTACTAAAATGACGGACATCTCGGACTATATAGCCCGACTCCGTTCATTTGTACGAAAACTCCAACCATCCCCAGCATCACGTCATGGCGAACGCGCTACCTTTGTTTACAAAGATCTAGCTACGACAACTCACGTCTTTCTAAGAGAGGACACTATACGTAGCTGTTTTCAACCTGCATATACGGGACCACACGAAGTATTAAAAAGAGGAGACAAAATCTTTACCATTTTAGTCAATGGAAAACGAACGACAGTATCAATCGAAAGAATAAAACCGGCCTACACTGTCGACGACGAATTACTAAATACTGTCCACACCGCCACCAGAGAGCCTAAATCAGTCCCAGAACTAAACCCGGAACACAGAAATATAAAAAGAACACGTTCAGGACGCACAGTTAGATTCCCTGATTACTATCGCCCGTAGAACGGTCTCAGGGTGATGTGGCGTATCCGGACTCCGTGTGTCGCGACGCTGTGAAGAATAATAAAGTTTGACAAGAAAAAATGTCATGACACCGACGTTTACGCGAACTATATTTTGTGTTTTCGTATTTAATTACTTTATCTTTATCAAGACCAGATTATAATTATTTTAGTTAAACAATATGTTGTGTACGTGTTTATCAATTTATGTAGTATGTACAGTGCCACACCGAGGTTGACACAAACTGTTTGGTGTTTTCTTCCGCATTTTTACCTAAAGCGTTGTATATACGGTGTGGCGGGCGGAAGCTAATTTAAGCTTCTGCCCGCGTCATTCCTATCATCATCCCTATATCGACCGGTCACGTTGTCGACAATTATCCCGAATCTTTCGATTCAGTCCTGGCTCTGCTTTTGATTCCGATTCTGGTCCCAATCTAGATTCCGTTTCTGTTCAAAATGTACACAATTCACTCACAAACCGCCCGCGTGGACGTGCAACAAATCTCGTATTTTGTATCGACCGATGTATCAACTATGATGCGGATCTCGCACGATTTTATCGAGTAAGAATTACAAATACATGTAATTCTGCTGTACAGTAAATTCCTCTGAATCTGCTGCGTTGTTAAATTGATTTTCGGTACACATTATATATATATCATAACCCAAACACGAACGTGCAACGTAAATAAATAATTTTATTAATCAAGTTTGCAAATCGGACCATCTGACCTATAATAATAATAATAAGGTGTGCTTATTGAGTACATCACCATTCGCTCTAAGATATATACAGAGGGGTGGGGATTAGGTTGAAAAGGCACCTATAACCGTAACGATACACGTGGACAACGTGCACGCCGGGAACACAGGGCAGTCTATTATTTGGAAATATATAGAAACTTTAAATTACCATCGGCGGTAACGTTGTGCCGTACTTGTTTACAGCAAATTTTCTAACGCCGTGACAATGAAATTGTAGAAGTCAACTTCTAAAACCGCCGTGATATTTTTGCTATAAAGTAACTATAAGGATTCATACTGATGTGCGAGTTCATGTGTCCGTCCGCTTGAGCCTATGCATTCCTGTTGCAACTGGGTACCTTTTCTCGGTACTATCTACAATTTTTTTTTATTTATTAGTCAAAAATGGTATTTTAGTATGATGTTATTACTTTAATTCGATTGGTGGAGATGAGACCTTGTTTGTGGGATAATAACTGAAAAACTTGTCTAGATCATCTTTCAAATTGTCAAATATTGTATAGAATGACCATTCTATTAATATTTCATATTTCAAAGAATGTTTCACTTTTAACATCAGATTCTGCCAAAATTTTCTCGTTGTTTGTCTCTTTTACATCTTAAATACAGTAAATATATAAAGACGCAACTGAAATCGGTTATTGACCAGGATATCCACACGCTTCTAATAAGTATACTACTGCACAAATTGAACGTCCACGACATGAACATTATAAAAGCGACTAAAAGGTGCAAAAATACTGTTGATCTTTATTGTCACAGATGACGTTAAAAGCAAATCAAAAGTATTTTTAAGGGTATTAAAACACTGAAGACTAAATATTATTATTAAACTCTGCCGTTATTATTTTAGAATTATATTAAATAAAGATTTAAATATGTTCAGCCAATATCGTATTTTGTAATATTTGCGTGTATTTCAATTGACCCCAATCACTGCTTCAACTCTTAATATGGGACGGTTGAACTATATCGCATTTTTTCTCAAAATCGATGTCTTACAAAACTAATACTAAAATAGCACTGCCTATTTGTCATACATAAAAGCGATCATTTATTTAACATCCTTCATCATCTGTAGGCCTATAAATGTCAATATTGTGAAAGATACAAATGAAATTGTTTCGAGCGTATTCAATCTATCCTACCACAAGACAATTCAACAATAGATATTGTTGAATTGTCTTGTGGTAGGATAGATTGAACACCAATTCCAAATGCTGATTCACTTTGAGAAGAATGGGTAAGAAACTCGAGGTTTATTCTTTTTTACTCATCGATACAAAATATTGAGTAATTAATAATTTAGTACAACAGTTATAAAATAACATGAAGCGTACCTTGGCAGTGGTTCAATCCCATGGGTTTTAGGTTTCTGAGCTAAAATGGCAAAAACGGATCCCTCATAGTTTCATCATATCCGTCCGTCCGTATGTCATAGGTTATTTTATTTAAAAGCTGCAAGACATATAATGATGAAATTTATTACGTAGTACATAAAATATAAGTGTAGGTGTCTTGTATAAGCCGCTACTTAGTTTAGTAGTTTAATAACAAAAATAAATATATTTAGGGAAGGGGGGCACTGCATACATGTAACAGAAGCTGAAAACATTTTTTTCAGCTTACATCACGTACATATTTCACAGTTCTTTTAAAATTGTTTTAAGATTTCTTAGCAGTTTTTCTGATTACTGAATAATTTCGGAAATAATCGCTCGGAAAGTTAGAGAAATTGTGCTCTCCCCTTTATTATTATTATTAATGCTAAACCTCTCAACTAAGTATTTCAGAAATGGTACTGTTTACTTCGTCAAAAGCTTCGTTCAACGTGATTGAATAACAAATCACGTTTTAACAAAATTGATTGAGCCAGCTCGACTGATGAAATGTCTCATTGAATCTCACATTACGGGTGAGTAGCGGCTGTTGCAGTCCAGTGTGCGAGTTCCGGTGTTGATGATCCCCGCCATTAGATATATTACATCCCGAGAGATCGACAACGGTAACTCCTCTGGTTGTTGTGAGCGACGGTGACTATCCACTCTTTGGTGGCTCGCCTGCGTTTACCCCTCGACACTATGCTCAAATGTCACGCTTCGACTCACATGTACGGTACTACTGACATAGTATGCTTAGCAGTTACGTCGAAGACTCAAAAGTTTAAAAATTTCGCTATAGGTAGGTATATACAATCGTAGAGAACACAATACGTCAAAAATAATCCGACTTGCGAATATTATCAGTAGAATTTACTCGTTTTCTGGTGTGTCGTATATACGACCGCGACGACAATCCCCATGATTTTGTACAATTATCACGCAAAATCCTTGAGACGGCGGAGTGCTCTCAGGCGAAATACTTATTTCGCCGCACTCTACTACGTAGTGACCGAGTAGTGGCTGTTTCGCAATTGTTATCTCACATCTCCATTAACCCACTGTGATAATTCTCGGTGAGATGACGCTCGGGCATGAGATTCCCGCGACCGCAATAGGATCACGCAAGCAGGGAAAAAAATAGTAGCCATTCTCGCACATTGATCAGTGTCATTCATATTGGGACATGTCAAAAAAACGTCAGAATAGCAATTATTCGTGGGGCGCACTATAAGTTTCTAGAACTGGACACTTACATAATGTAAGTAATTACTACATATGAAAATGGAACTCTGGCTGTAGAATAGTTTGTTTCATCTGTCAATTGTTTTTACATTTTGGCGTAATTTTAAAAATTACTTGTCTTCATCGCTATGGAATTAAGTCGTGAAAATTTTCATAGCATTATTTTCTACAATTTTAAGTGTAATTTGACTGCTCAGCAGAGTATTGCTGGACTTTTAACTGTTTTTGGCGATGAAGCACCATGCAAGTCGACTATTTGTAACCGGTTTGCAGAATTCAAGTGCGGCCGTGTCAATCTCGAGTGACAAATTTTGTGATGGCCGCCCGTCCGCCTCTGTGAACAATAAAACAACGATATTATACTGCGTATGATCGTAGTAACCAGGCATGTGACCTACCGTGAGATTCGGGCATCCTTAGGCATGGACACGAGTCAAATGCAATCAATCCTACACAAACAATTGTATAATGAAAAAGTTGTACGCGATGGATCCCACATTTGACTGAAGCTCGAAAACTGGACCGCGTCACTTGGTGCAATATCAATATCCAAGATTCAAGAAGAAGTCGTCAAATTTGGTGGGGACATATTACAGGTGACGAAACATGTATTTATTGCTGCGATTCCAAAACACAGCAGCAATCGACCATATGGGTCTTTCGAGTTGAGCCGAAACCAATCACAGTGGCGGGCGAGCGAAGTGCCTCTAAGCGGACGATTGCTTCTTTTTTTTAATAAAACTGGACACGTGGCTATTGTTGCTTTGGAAAAATGTACCCTGAATAGCAATTGGTATATGACCATTTGTTTGCCGGGAAGTTATTGACGAACTCTGTAAAAATAACCGTAAACATCGTATCATCTTGCACCACGACAATGCCAGTTCTCACATGGCTAAACTGAAAAACTTGAAGGAAAAAAACGTAGAACTTATGAGCATTTCTGCATAGTCCCGATCTGGCACCTTGTGATTTTTTTTGTTAAGAACTAATTACATGTCGAAGTATATGAATAACGTTTCCGAGGTCACCAGGGATGTGTTTTAAAAATTGGTTTATTATTATAATTATAAAATTATTGGTATGAAAAAGTGCATTTATGGTAATGGAGAATATTTTGAAAAACAATAAATTCAGTTATCCCAGAAATTTTCAGTGCGCCCTACTTATATTTGAGTTTATTAAATTTTTATGAAATATGGTCCTTATAACTTTTCCAAAAAATAAATTAATTGGGGTTTTAAGACTTCATTTAGAACCACTTGCAGATTAACTACAGTTTTATCGCCTTTACTTTCTTAGGAACCCTGGTGGAAATATTTATTTATAGTCCGAAACCTCAGAGATTATTTGACTTTTTTAGAGTTTTTCGGACTTAAAATGTTATTAAGTCCGAAAAAGTCAAATATTCTCTGAGATTTCGGACTATAAATAAATATTTCCACCAGGAAAACCAATGTATTTGCGGATTGTCGGACAGCCGTGGATCAATGGGAGGCATTGTGTGCATTTGCCCCCCTCTGGCACACAACCGAAGCATTTTTTTTTAACTACATCCACTAAAAGAAATACGTACACATTAAAAACAATATCTTTTTAAGTCATTAATTTCTTCTATAAATCATGAAACAAAGAGTATAATAATGCATACAAACTGTTTTGTATGTGCCGTAAATACGCATCTAAATAAAAGTATTCACGAGGTATCCAAGTTTTCCTCTATCTTTACGAAACACGCACAATAAACTACATAAATAATTCTATTTGGTGATTTAAAACAAAAAAAATATTTTAAAAAATATTCACTAATGTTATATGTGTGTGATTTTGTTAAATAGTGATAACAAGTAACATATTTATTAGACTGTAAAGGTCATATTTATTACAATAAAATAAGAGCACGGTTAACATAAATAAATGTCTTAAATCTAACGCGACATAACTTTTCAGTTAATTGCGCTAAAGATGGGTTTTATTAATATTACACTATTTTTAGCTTTATTTTAGTTTCATAACTTCCAGAACATATTTAAAACAAATTATTTAAAATACTAAATAGGGTTCAAGAGTACTAACGTTTCCCTATTTCTTTTATAAAAATGTTTTCTCAAATGCGTAAGCGCTATATAATTAGCGTTATTAACTACAAATAAAATACACTAGATAATAAAGCTAATTATCCAGTTGTGCAACACCTATGTATTTATAAAAATTATTCTTTTGATAATAATTATTTTTATTTCTTAAAATTCAACAACACTTAAATACCTACTTGGCTTAGATACCTACCTACCAGGTAGGCGGCATCCTTCAACATCATAGGTACAGAGTGCTGTGTAACCATGGGCGATGTCCAATTGTAAGGATAATAAAACGGTGACAATAATATACATACCTACATAAAAAGTGAGTAGTAAAAAAGGAGTTAGAATAAAATAAAACACTGGTTCACGTATTATATTTCAAATTGAAATTTCAAACATTTCCAAATATTAAAAATAAACATTGTCATAGACAAAATAATAAATTGCATATATGAAATAAACAAATGTTTCTAATTGAATTGCACAAAAGTAAACAATCTAAAATAAGTCCACACTAAAAACAAATATTGTAACCAACAAACAAGAAATAAACAGAATTTGCTCAAATAAAAATTTAGAGATGGTGGACATTAGAACTAATTTATATAAAATATTTTTTTTTAATGTCTTTTAAATGACAAATAAATAATATTATTCTATACATATAATTACTATGTACTATTTAAATCAACAATAAAAATTCAAAAAAGTTATTGAAATTGCGAAACATATCTGTTATAGGATCAAGTTAATACAGAAACATATGCAGCTTGGCTTTATTTGTTGAGTTGATTAGCTGTAAGGTTTATAAATCCATGTTGCTTCAATTCTGAAAAGAATATTTATAAGAATTTAGATTATATTTTAAACCTATATGATTAGGATAAGTAAGTAATGAATAATTAAATAAAATTAGGAATATAATATATTAGGTTGGGAAAAGTTTTTATTATTGTATAAGTAAAAGTTAGAGATGAATGTCTTAGGTTGCTGTTTCATCTTGCTAGTTTTGATACAAATAAATGATATTTAAAAAAAAAGAAAAATAAAAAGTAAAATGGTGTCCCGCCATTTTTCTATTATTTTATACACAAAAATGAGATGAATCTAACGTATAAATTGATAAATGAAGTTTTATTACAAAAAGGAAAAATGCGACACAAATCACGAAAAATTGGAGGTTTATGGACTTAATGCAGTGCTGGATAGAGTAGCTCAAACTGGTTCAAGCGTTTTCAGTCCAGTAATTTTGATTTCAAAGATGAACATTTTCTTTGGTAGACTTATTACAGATAAAGTCCATGCCATTTTGGAAAAAGAGTAAGATCGGCATATTAGTTATAAGACATATGCTGAATGAGCTGGGATTGACAAAACAGTTTTTATTTGGAAAAGCTGGATATACAAAAGCTCAATACTCGAGGTCCACGAGCTCACTAAAAGAAATCTAATGAATCGTGTACTCGTTTACGATTCTCTATTGAAAGTAATGAAACCAAACCGTTTTGAAAAGATTGATCACTGTGGTGAAAAATGGATTAACTACGACAACAAAAGATCATGGTCAAAGGCAAGCAAGCTCCACCACACTATAGTGAAACCCGGATTAACTTACAATAAGTTGATGCTATGTGTATGGTGGAATGGAAGGGCATTATTCATTATGAGCTTTACCGCGTAAAACCATAAATAAGGAAATAATAAAGAAAAAGAAAGCCAGATTTGATCAACAGTAAGGTGTAGTTTTTCACCATGATAACGCCAGACCACAACCATCTTTAGCCATCAGCAAATATTCAGAGGTTCGATTGGGAATTAATTTGTTTCAGTCTCTTTGGACTTCTTTCAAGTAATGTTACGTTTTACATCATAGGAGGACTGTTAACACTGTCGCAGTTTTTGATTAGAAGTCCCAAAATTTCTATAGCAATGGTTATGTCACTACCTACAAAATGGCAACAAATTGTTAAACAAAATCACATATATATTATAATTAAATGTAAATAAAATATGATGAAAAATTATCTTGAATTTATATATAAAATACAGAAAACCTTTTCCCAAACCTTATATGTTTTTTGAAAGAATATCTCTCTTAAAATAAGGATAGTAGTATAGAACAAACTAGATTTAAATGTCAAATTGTATAGAAAGACAAACAAATACATTTTACTAAGAGTAAATGCACTTTTGCAGTAATGATAATACATGTTTTTTCCATGTTCTGCTTTTTATTGTTGGATAAACCCAAATTAGCAAAACAGGATGTCCATGTAGTGTTTGTTGATTTTAATATTATTATTCCTCTGAGTCTATTATTTTGTTACAAAGAGGAATATTTGTATATTAAGAATGGTACAATGTAGTATTTTCAGTTAAAGAGCTACATGAATGTCATAGAAAAGGAATTTCTTTTTCATGTGTATCTATATCTATTTTAAACTATGTTTAAATGTTGTGTTATTATTAGCATTAGGTTAAAACAATATGTATTAGTATATTTTATTTTACATTCAGTCAGATGTATGTAAAAACAGTATATATAATATTTTTAAGTAGTTATTCTTTATCTTTTACGTTATATTTTCATATATAATAATTTTAAAAATTTACCCATATTGCTATATATAATAAATTTTAACTCATTTTATTTCATTATTTTATCTGATTCCCTCTGTATTCCCTCAGGTTTCTTGTATTGAAAGAAATTGCAATTGCTCAATATTTGCTATGTAAATGAATTACAGTAATCTTGTTCTCAGTTTTAAATCATTTGAAAAATACTGAACTAATTACAAACAGATCGTTGTTATTAGTGATTAGTAAAATTTTAAAGGATCATGATCGATCAAATATCTAATCAACGTCAAAAGAAGAGGTTTGCATTTCCCAATTTTTTCATTTTGATTTTCTTAGTGAGAAGTTGCAATCGATAGAGATGACATTTATTAATTAATGTTTGCATTCAGGGTAATTTTTCTTTTAGTGGCAACATAAATTCACCCTTGATTCTATTCATAGATACAAAACATTTACTAAATGTATGATATAGCCAAATAGACATATCCATAAATATACACTAAATCTACGATATCTCTCTAAATATATACAAGTTATTTTGTATTATAAAATGTATAAAACATAAAAGTTTTTGTATTTCAGTCATTCTATATAGGTACCAGAGTATTTTGCGCAAAAACAAGTATAGGCAATCGTTTGATTTGAAGGGTATTGGAAAGCTTTTTCAGAGTCGGTGGTACCGTTTATTTTCCGTGATTACTTAAATGTAAAATATGTTGCAACAATAAATTGATTAATAAAAGGACAAAATTTTCAAGTGTTTTTCGAAATAACTCTTAGATATTTGACTAATTTTAAATTAAATCTCTTTACGCTTTAAATACTGCGTCAAATAACACACTCTATTCAAATTAGTTATTAGTTTAAAACGTAAATGTATTTGACGAAATATTCGAAAAGTGATAAATTTTTGTTACTAATTAAAAGTCATAGTTTCTAAAATACAAATCAATGAAAAAAATCTTCAAAAACTTGTACACAATTCAAAACAATGAAAACACATGTTCCGTATCCTTACTCAGCAAAGACGTAAAACAACGGGCAGCGACAATCCTGCGTCGACCCGGAAGAGAAGGACCACTTTCCAACAGTGAGGCGACAGTCAATGATTTCATGCCGCGTTTAAACAACTTTGCAATTCGAAACATAGTACCTTCAGTGCCCCATTGTTCACTGGAAAAATGGGAATTGAGTGTTAAATTTGTGTACGGACTTACGCTTAACTTAGTGTTACTTGTGTTTATCCAAATTATAACAAGATCTAACATTAGACTTCTAAAATTATTTACATTTGCTAGATTAAGAAAAAGAGCACCAAAACAATTTGCAACATAATATAAACAACATAAGAAATATACTTATGTATCATTATTAAAATTTATTAGTACCTATCGCGATATTTGTGATTTTATTTTTATTTCGTTTATTCTTAAAATTTTGAAACAAAATAAGCGTTAATAATACACAAAATCATTTTGATGGATTCCGTAGTTTTGTCTGAATCCCCTAAAGACACTTTCGTCCTGTCCAAACTTCCCAAAGGCGTTTCAAAGGATTCGCCGAGTTTTTTCTGAACATCTCCATTCGTTGCGCCCTGAACATCTATCGTATTTCTTAGATCGGCCAAACCAACTGCTTCAAGCATTTGAGATATCCTAGGTTCCTGATCAAGGTTTGAAAATGTTTTTCGTAGTGGCAGTTTTTGGGCCTGTGGCCTTTGACTCGCAGTTGCGTCTGGCACTGGTAAATCTTGAAATGATGATTTTTCTTTGGGATCTTTTTCTATAAAATTGTAAATAATAAAATGTGTTAGATTCAGTTTCATAATTAATGTAATATTTAGTATCAAAATATACCCTTTTGTTATTCACCTCCAATTTTTCAGTACAAACAAAATAGTTCTCATCGAAATTACTAAATTGAATTAATATGGTATATTTTTACGTCGTCAGATAACATAAATTATAAAAAGCATATCTTTGTGTACGAAAATATGCCTTAAATAAAATATGTATAACATCTACATCAAGTATTTATATATATGTAACTCTACCTTTCTCGCTTCCACCATTCATGCGCGTTTTAATATTAGATTCTCATAAATTTAGTAACAGAGTAATATTATTAATTATACAAAGCATAATCTATCAGGTGATGGTCATTATATTTGCTGTGAGGCCCATGCAGTGCTGCACAAATTAAATATCCATATATTTAATTTGTGCAGCACTTGTTTTTGAGATTTCCTTAGTTTTATACATGAGTATTTCTTTCTTTTCATTTAAAACATTATTTTTTGTATTTCGTAGTAAATTTTAAAGGTTTGTTTTAATGTTTTGTGCACTACATTATGTAGAATATTTACTTACATATGGGTACAGAGACAGATAGATAATAAATGCATCGATCATGACAAAATAAAGAGATCAACAATCCTACGAAATGCTAGGTTATAAAAACAGTGTAAGATAAGTTATACCAATAATCTTGTTCTGATCCGACGAATCTATTCGAGATTTCTTGACCTGAAAAAAAAATTACATATACAATTTCTTCACTAAATCTCGTGGATATTTAGCGTAAAATTAAATAAAAAATAAATTAAAAAAGAACTACGAAATGGGACGTTAGTGTTGCATACTATGATTTAACGTTCTTTATTTTGAAAACATTTCTATCAGCATTGGCTTCGGACCACAGGTACAGAATTTGATCCTGACCAGGCGAATTGATCAATGAGTTTTTGACTTGAGATAAATTAAAACCACTCGCTTTGTGCCCTCGTAAAGCTCAGTAAGCTGTCGATTCTGGACGTTGTCCTCGTATTGGAGACAAGAGTCGTTAGTAGCCTGTAATCCACACTGAGCCAGCGTGCTTTCAAGTCTCAGCCATTCAATTTGAAAAATATATTATGGGGTGGTGTGCCTCAGCAATAGGATAAAAACCTAACACAACAATGTCTCTAAAGTCAGTAGATAAATAAATTTCATAAATTCGAGGATTTTCTAGACATTTGCTTTATTTTAACTGGTAACAGTAAAACTAACCAGTCAGCATGGTTGAAACTATTTTGTGAGATACAAACTAATTTCAACTAATAATACTATGACTAACTTTGCAAAGTTAGTCATAGTAATATTAGTTCCAGATTGATATCATTATCAAAATTCGCATATAGTGGTATACCTAGTGGTATAGCCACAAGGCTATAGAAACTATTATGTAGTTATAAATTATTCTATAGCTCAAGGAAAACAGATATGAACTACTTTCTGTCTGCGCTGTAGTCGGTTTGCAGAGAGAACGGCTATATATAGTACTATTTGATTAATCAAATGTGTTATAATTTGTTAATATGGATATAATGCTAATAATAGAGGACTGATTTTATACTAGCAACCAAGTATAGCTGAATATAGCTGGGCCATTGGAAATTGTGTAGCCTGTACAACGGCGCAGTGAATTATTAATCTAATATCAATTAGTGGAGCTATAAAAACAACGAGAACTCGCGTGCTCTGTATTTAAATTTCAAACTAGTATTTAAACTCTGTCAACTTCAAACTTGTACTGTTTTTCTACTCACTCATTATACTCTACTAACTCACTCACTTAAATGTAATTATAGCTCTTCACGGGCAATAAAGTAATTTATACAGTGAAAGTATTTTGTAAGATGAAATCTTTTTTAACGTGCTCTTTTGGCTAACAATTGCGTGTTTAGTAAAAAAATATTACAGGACTGTGTTGCTCCTCCCTGGCTTGTCTCTTCTGCGGTACACTTTTCGTAACACTTGCGTGGGTAGTTCAGAAATATCCATTTCTTTCTTATTGGTTGTTTCAAATTCGTAGCGCTTTGTTCTTGAGGTGCATAAACCTCTGGTCACCGACCGGCGGTTGTACGACTGTCCCTTTTAGGAGTAATCGCTTCTTCTTCTATTCTCTCTAAATTGAGTATAGTTTTGGTTCTTCTCATTGTAGTCGGTTCTAACATCTCCTGTAATAAATATTATGTTACACTACAAACTATAGTAAGAAAAGGGCAAAATGAGCATGTTGAACTGTCTGATCTACGGCCATAATGCCTATAACCATAAATATGGTCCCATTGTCCATTATGGCATACATAGTTATATCCACCAAGGCGACTGACTATATCATAATTATATCTCAGCAGTGTTATTATTGTGTATAGTACATACCTACATATGGAGTAGTATATAAATGTAGTAAGACATTGGAAATCTCCTCTTATCAAATATTTTGAAAGAAGAATCTGTTTTCAAGAGACTGATACATATTAGCCGCCAAAACAAAAACAGCGCATTATTGTTTTAATGGACGATTAAATGGATGGGAAAGGCGATCGTAATGTACAATCTACACTCACATGATAAATCGGCTCGTTGGTACATATGAGCCTGCACGCAAACACTCAATGATCGTCGTTAGACTTGAATCTCGCGGCCTTAGGAACTTGGAAAATATTAAGTGATGGTTATTATGTAGCGCAGCTATGTGACTATAACAATAAAGGCATTTATGCTTCATAAAAGTACCTATTACCTAGAAGAAAC
>BGZK01002244.1:0-69554 GCA_005406025.1 Eumeta japonica | reverse complement strand
AGGTAGTTCAGGGGTATATTCCTTATTAATAACCCCATTTTTACCTGAAACGAATTAGTGCCACTGGCCTGTCTTCCTCTTCAGTGGTGAGGCACCTCCTGCTCACTGCGTTTGCAGGCGGCTTCGGTATAACTGCTCAGTATCCAAATGCTAATTAATCGAGATGGTAATAAGTCTCAGTACACTTTAAATTAGGCTGTCCGTCCGTCAGTCGACACTACGCAGGGTTATCGGAAGATGACGAGGTACTTTAGTCACCAATCAATTCGCGTCAACTGCTCAGTAGAGAACAGATAGGTCATACGTTCGGAGGATCTGGAATTATTAAATTTGGGACCATTTAACAGTATACCGAAAACGTCTGTTAACGTGATTTTAACGTAGGAACTATAGCGCTATTAGAATTATTACCAATTGTAACATGTTTATAGAATTATACTGCAGATGTCGTTTTGTTTTTGAAGTGAAAACTCCTTTGGCGGCGTTGTGCACTTTTTGGGATGGTTAAAAAATGTTGAACGCGAGAATTGCGTGGCAACGGTCTTATAAATACTTAGGTGTCACGCTCGACAGAAATCTCAACTTTCGAGATCACGTCGCGCGTGTTAGAAAGACTGTGCTTTTCTACACAGCAAGGCTCGGAGCCCTGTTCGGTAGGAAAAGCAAATTATCTAGGCGCAATAAGCGCACAATATACAAAATGTGCATTAGGACGGTGATGACGTACGCGTCACCAGTCTTCGCTCACGCCGCTCCTAAGGCACTACATAGATTACAGGTAATACAGAATAAATTCTGTAGAGCAGCCACGGACGCACACTGGTGCGTTCGTAATTCCATACCCCATAGAGATTTGGAACTCCCCACTCTTTCTAAATACATGAAGGACGCATCGAAGCGATTCTTCGACATCGCGGGATCACATCCCAATGCGCTCCTTCGAGCGGCGGTTGACTATCAACCGCCGCCCCCCACCCACTTCATCCGTAGGCCACGGAACGTACTGTTCGATCCACCTGACGCTCTTACAGCGGCAGTTGAAGCCTCAATGACGTCAACGACACCCATGACTGACTTAGAGTAGGTCAATCCGCTAGTTAGGTCATCAACCTGAGCTCCCTTACTCCACCCGGCCGCCGCTGAGCTCTCCCGGCCGGGCAGGAGGAACGGAAATTGACCCGTGACGGTTCCCGATGACGCCTATGCCGAGACGACACCCTTCTGGAGTCCGTCCGGCCGCGCTCGGTAGAGCTATAGAAGTCGTCCGACCGGTCGCCAGACTCGTCGCCTGACTATATAGCATAGCCGACCCAATTACTTCACCTTCAGGGGACTTTTTAGTGAGGTTCCACACTACCCACGCGTACGGGCGCGGGGTGTGGATAGACATTTTTACCCTCCACGTCGCAAGTGGGAAACAAAAAAGAAAAAAAAGTTGATTTTTCTGAGAGATAAACTTTTCAATGCAAAATAATTAAAAATAATAGTTCTGGAGTATTAAAATTTTTATACAATATAAATTGTCGCGTTTGTGTACGATAACGCAATAAATGAATTTTGTATATTACCACATAAATGACAGTACTATTATACTGATTAATAAAGCAATTCGTGCGAAATTATTCCCTAACCATTCCAAAATATTCGAAAACGCACAACGTTAAAGTTAAGTCTTCACTTCTGCCGGCACTCCTGAAGTTCAATTTTTTTTTCAGTGTGTTACGCCACTTGCCACATTCGAAACCTCTATATTGATGCTCTTTATATCTCGCAGAAGTAACAACTGATTTCATATTTACAGTGGTATCGCATGACTGTATAGAAGGTTTTCCTTTTTTATTTTTAAATTGAAATAGTACAAAAATTTCAATTTTATTTAATTTAATTTATTGTGTTTAATTGTAACGATTTTACTAAGCAACAAGGTAAGTAAAGATTAATTTGTTAAGAAATTATTTGTACAATTTAATATTGTTTCTTTCTCGAAAATTACAAGCGATCGATACGTGATCTCGAAATAAGAACTGCAGTGCGAGAAAAATGTATTATAGTTTTTAAAAACAGATGACCTCATTATTTTTTGTTTGTAATAATTGTTTGAGAAAATCGAAAAAAAATTCCCACCCACACCATTAACTGGACAGAACCCCAATTTCACATATCACTGTTTCACAGATAAATTAAAATTAGTGTTATACACAACTTAAAAGTAATTTCTCAATGACCACTAATATTATTCGATAATAAGTATCTGCGCTCAATAGAATTACACTTTTGAAATAAGAAACCATAGAGAAATATGAGTATATCTAGGGAAAAAAAAAGTAAGCCTAGGGGAAAAACCGTTCTTATTAGGGTTGCCAGATCATATAGTTAGATACAAAATTAAGCAATATTACTATATTGTATTAATTTTGTACAATATTACAAATTTAATTTTACTTGTCTCAATACAAAAAGGACAAGTAAAATAACATTTAAGTTTAAGTGTAAAGTAATCTTTGCTAGATTAAGAAAATTCATGAGTCTTGATGCTTTTGAAAATTATTATTAAGTTATCTTTCTCTATTTTGAATTTGAAACTAGTAGGCGCTTATTTAGTACAATAGAAAATAGGTCTTTTTCGGAGATTGTGTGCTTGAAATTTATAACATTGTAACGATCAACAAAAACAAATCGCTTAATTTTTTTATAAACCGAAGTTAATGTCGAAAAGTTAAGCATTGTATTGCTACTGACTACTTTAACATTAACTTTCAAATTTTGTGGATTTGTAAAACAAAATTTTATTTTGTGTACTTTCAGAGATTCACGTACAAAATAAGCAGAATTTACTGGCAGCTCAATATCAAAGTTAAGACAATTGCGTTGTGCTGCCAATCTATGAAGAATTCCCCAAACTATGAAAAATTTCAAATGGATTGGGCTTTATTGGGGATTGACATTATGCCGCTAAAATGTGGGGATTATGACATATTACCTTTAAATTATATGAACAGTTCGTATCAGAACATTTTTGTATGAACTAGAGTAATATATCTTTTTTGTTGATTGTCTCCGATCATAAATCAAAATAAAACGAGAGTGAATCAAATAATACAAAATATAGTTTTAATGTTCAAAGTGGTTCGTGGATACCGTTGAAATCAATGTCGCTCCAAATATTTAATGATTTTAACACATTTTTTTTCATATACCATATTTCAATATTGCACCACATTGACGTCGAATACCATAAAACATCATTGACAATTTTTGCACCCTTATATCATTTTGTTTGTAACAGTATTTAAGTGTAAATGTAGCTCTTAGTTTAGCTAAAAAGAAATTTGATATTGCAAACAAATAAAAAAATTTGGACCAGACTATCTCTGGTTTGGTTTAGTTAGTCTCTGGCAAAGAGATTAGAATTTATTTATTGGCAATCGTTAATAATCTCCTACATTTCCTGATCTAGTGTTCTGTTGATTTTTATCTCTCCTGTTCCATTGTCAGTGGCTATAAATCGGACAGTGCGAAGACTAGACGACATATAGCTAGCTCACTTCATGGTGGATATTGATCAGCATGGGCGAGAACTTCATAGAGACGACGTTGATGACGTGTGTTATCACGGAAAAAAGGATGTGCCAATATATTTATCGTCAAACACAAAAATAGTGATGTACTTATTTCTGCAAGAATTTGGTGTCGATAAAAATTTAAAACAAAAAAAGAAACGCAATCGACTAAATACTGTAGTATCATTAACGGCAACAAGGGACGGGTTTGAAAAATTGGGCGGCAGTGCCTGGTTTAAACCAACGACTAAAGAGTACACGCGACAGAATGTGGAAAAAAAGTGTCCGATACGCAAGACAAAAATAAATATAGTTTAAATAGTTTAAATCTTTTTAATTTTTTAAAATAATTTTGAGGGGCGTTGGTGGGGATTCCGCAGAATTTTCTCCTCACATTTAAAAAATGCGATTCTAATTATTAGGGATTTTGGTAAATTGTTGTTGGCAACACTGTACTTGTGTTCCCCAGACAGTGTTGCCGTTCTAGGGACTTTGTCGCTAGAACTAGCGGAATTTATGAATGTTTGGCGGGAAAAAAATTATGTTTAGCGGGACAAATATTTATAGCGACTTCTAGCGACTTTTTGTCCTGTCAATACCAAATTCTAACGCAGAAGTGGAAAGGGTGTTTAGTGCTATGAATATTGTAAAAAAAATTGGTTGCCTGTAAAGTCGGTATACGGGCGAAAGTTTTACGTGACAACGACTTTGAGTGGTAAAATCATTTTAATGTGAATATTCATTCGTATAGTAGGAAGAAGGATGAAATAATAGTAACAATTTAAAACATTTATTTATACAAAGAATTATATTTAAAACATTAATTTATACAAAGAATCTCGCACTGAATTTCATATTAACAAAATTTTATTTTTACCTTTACACATACATACGTATTTATATACAAATATACATACAATAACTTGCAATACATTTGCGTACAATGAAACAGCGTTTACTACAACTTAACTTGTTCCTATCTGAGTGGAAGGGACGCGTGCCTTTCACTTTTATGTCTGTCTCTCTGCTCTTAAGCGGGCTAACCATGCCCGAGTGGAAGGGACGCGTGCCTCTCACTCGCTCTCATTATGAGCGCATAACGTGAGCGGAGCGTAACGCAGTGTCTTGAAGTGTCACCCGGCAAACCAATTTATAAGACGTTGTCACGTCAAAACAAACTTCGCACCAAACTTTCGGAAAAAAACATTAAATTCTCTCCTTCTTATCAGAAACTAGCTGAAAATTAAAAATGCGACATGCTCAACGTATGATCTCCCGGACGACGTTTTAAACGAAGTCGGCAAAAATAAACCTAAAGTTACTGGAGACGCCTTAGCCTTAGAGGCTTCAACTTCTACTTCATCTAACATAGTTACTGCAGATGTTGATGACGTATTTGATTTTGAAATTTAAACTTATTCTGGTTTGTTATTTTTATAATTTTATAACTTTACAGTACATAACTGATCTCACTTTTTTAATTAAACCTTCTTAAAAATGAAAATTGCTTTTAATTTAGTGATTTATAATTTCTTTTAATTTAGCACTGCGACGCGGCGCTGCACTAGAAATCAGGAAAAATGTAACTCGAGCAGCGAACGTACCGTTTAGGTAGTTTAGCGACATTTAGGGAATTTTTTGACATCAATTTTTTTCATATCGGGCGGTTTTTTTTTAAAGTCTAGGGACTATGGATTTTGTGGAATGGCAACACTGTCCCCAGAGCTCTGGTGTGTCTCGTATGCGAAGGCGGTTAGTCGTATGCGAAGGCGATTAGTCGTATGCGCTGCTCCTCATCGACAAAGTCATTTAATTGGTCAGCTAGTGTTTTCAATGAAAATGGATATACTTAATATTTTTCCCGAGGGCCTACATCCAAAATGTTGGTCGGACGATGTGAGAATGAAGGCGTTATTCGCACCTTTTAGACCGAAAGCGGCAAACCCAGAATCGTGGGAGACGAAGGTTGGGTTCTGGTCTGACATGTTAAGGCGATGGTGTAGATTAAGGCGTGATCCTGTGCTTTCAGCTAACGAGGCAAGGTTAGCCTTCCAAAGGAAGGGCAGAACGCCTGATTGTATTGAAATCGTCGTTGAAGAATGCCTGAAGTGAGTTAATATATGTTTTACATGGACTTCTTACATATTTATCTTGTCATATAATAGGATGCATTATGTTTTTATTGTGTTATTATATTAGTAATTAACACATATAAATTTCAGTTCATTGATTTAGTGAACTATTTGTTTGTAAGTCTTGAAAGGATTTTTGCATAAAATAAATGTATTTATGAGCCTAAGCTAGTAGACTGTCTTGCGAAATCCCCGAAAGTGTTCGTAAATTGTTATCAATATTCTAAAAATTTGTGACTGCATATTGTATGATAAATAATAAAATTTATAGTCCCATATTTTTAGAATATCGATAGAATTTATGTACCTACATGTTCGGGGGATTTGGTAAGGCAGTTCACTAGGCTTATAAATACATTCATTTTATCCAATAAGCCGTTGGAAACTACAACAAAAAGTTGATTAAATCAATGTACTGATATTTATATGTGCTAATTACTAAATATGCAAATACCTACTAAGCATTTAAAACACATGTAGAAACTATCTTCTATAATTCTAATCGTTAATAGTAACTGTCGTAACCCCACTTGCATTAGGCACAGCCACGCAAATAAATTTTCAAAATAATGGCACCAGATCAGAATTTCGAATGGACATTAGCACCTATTCCTCAGAAAGGTAAACAGGGACCACAAATAGTATGGTACCATCAGCTTCATTGACGTACATCATTTTAATGCAAGTCATTGATTTTGGATGTTTAAGTTGTTGCTACTTAATAACATGTATTCTCTTATCTTTATAATTTCAGTCCAATAAATATCCTCTGCTCGGGTTGACGCATGCAATTTAATATTAAAATATTTAAATTATGATAAAATATGGAGTCTATATGAATATATATTTTATATGATTTTCTATTTTGAATATGTATATATAAAATTAGTTATTGTTTTTTGTGTGCCTTAACTGTCATCTCCATACTTAATATTTTATGTATTATAAAGCATTATTTTTCGTGAGCTGATATTTTACTGTGCCATTCATTATATTAAACAACAAAATGTATAATTAATATATATTATACTATTATTATTTTCGTCATCCTGCAAATTGTAAAATATTAAATTGTAGACATAATATTTAGATTAAAAAAAATTTTTTTTAGATATTTTAAAATTTAAAGTTTATAATGCTAATATGCCATACTTCCTGTTTATGGATCATTAAAATTGTCCTTGAATCTCATACTGATTTGGACATTTAATATTTTCAGTTTTATGCTAATTTCTTTTTAATTTATCTGTTTTGGAACATGATTATTTTTTGACGAAAGTTTTAGAAATAATCTTGAATAAAACAACTAACGATAGTGGTTGATGGAAATGTAGCTATGGCTAAATATTTTTTTTAGGAGAGGTGATCTGTCTCCTATATCAAAGTACCTCCACATCTTACACAAGGGTTCTAAGAGTTGGAGGCGTTGGAATGCCCGTTCAGTGTTCAAATCAGCTGGTTTAGCTGTAAGTCGGTTCGTGCCTTTTAAACGAACCATAGATCAAGATAGACTACCGAAAGCTTCCATAGATTCAAATGAGAGATTCGTCGTGGAGAGCGTCCTTAAGGTAAGTGTCATAGTTTTTAAGTCAAATTTCTTTTTTAAGTAAATTTTATTTTGATTTCTGTATTAAAATTATAATTTCGAAATTTTATGTTTAAGTTATTTTAATTTTAAAATTTGATAACTCGTAAGTGTATTAGCTACACATATTTTGATGGTACGGTATGTAATGTTCATCAAAGGATTAAGAATCTCATATTTAACTAATGCTGAAATCAACCGCAACTATATTCCAAAGGTACAGTACAATGCACGAAACTTTGCCGTTGCGAAGTTAGGAACGAAACCGTCGCAATGGCATTTTATAGGAACACGGAGGAGAAGAAGGAAGGGTCGGGGAGCGTCGAACCTGCGCACTGCATCGTTCGTAGGCAATTCAGAGCGGCAAAGTATCATGCGTTGTACTGTATTTGAAGGTGATTCTATTTGTTTAGAAAGATCACTTTACACATTTAATAGCTACAAGTCAGGTGCATGTAAGTAAAATAATTAAAGATACAAATACTGTAAAATTTTAATAGTTCTATGAAACTACAAGCAACAGATATTTTTATGGCTTTTCTTTATTTCGTCCAGCAAATAATATTATATTGTACAGAAATTTCCAATTTTCTGCAGTGACTTGAAATTCTTTGACAAACAAACAACATAAACACCCGATAAAACTACAAGGTGTGACAGTGACTACCTTTCACAATTACGAATGTATTGGTTGTGACGATTGATAACGTATTGAAGGCAGACTCTTGGCATTCAACACAAAAAAATTGGTTATCTGTAAAGTCGGTTTACAGACGATAATTGTACGTGATAATGTCATAAGAAAACATTGATGAAAAATTGCATTCATTTATGTATTGAATTGAATTATTATCACTGAATTATCATTATTTTATGTAATACAAAGAAGGGGGTAATTGTAAAGGACAATGTTTTCGACAAATTAACATTTATTTGCACTCGTTAATTCAAATATTTCTTTACTTAAATTATATAGTAAAGAGATAGATGCGTCAAAGCCAAGCGCTTAGGCTGATCGTGCCTCTCTGTCGCTCATTCCGTGCTCTCGCTCGCGCGCTCGGCTCAGGCGGAACGCGATAATGAGTCATGTTTTTTCGTGCGTGCATCCGGCGTTCATCGATTTATAAGACGTTATCACGTCAAAAATAATTAATTCATACTAATCAACAGCAATTGGTCAGTCAATTGCACAAAAAAACCCGACCTTCCAAAAACAATTCAGTTAAACTGGGTCTGGAAGTGCATCTTGAGAATACCAATTTTAGATTTGCTCGATTTCAGGAACAAGCGACCCGACTTCTCTCAGATTACCCTTCGAACTTTGAACGATTTGGCACCATCGAAGAGCTGATGACGAACACCAAGTTCAATGATATTCAAAGAGAGACCTTCGAGGTACTGCTCGGTTATTTAATATCAGAAGGACAAGCGACGAAAAAGGGGAAAATTATCAAATTGGGTAATGCCGTTACCTTAATTATATTTCATGTCATCAACATACTATGAGAATTTTAGGGAATCCTTCATTGGCATTCCGAAATGATGAACAGATAGACGGTCGTTTTTAGAGATCTGTAGTTAGTTAATTGAGAGCTCAACTGGATTCGCTCTGGCCATATTTGTTGTCTAGTTTGTCTCTTGTTTGAATACATACTAGATGAGTTTTTTTTTTTTAAGTTTTGTTGTTGTCTCTGTGTTATGTTTTTCATATCTTTGATATGACATCATTAAATAGTTTTAGTAACCTGCAAAATAGTCTATTTTGAGACGTACATCTTTTAATTTACGAGAAAATTAATTTCAAAATAATACTCAGATTTATCCTTTCAAAAATATTAAACTGTCTATGACAAATATGGAAAAAAAGTATATAAATTATGTTTAAAGAGAAAAAAGAACCTTTTTGTTCCGTGTAAGATGTTCATTCCCAAAAAATCCTAATAAGAAGCTTGCTTACAACATGCAGCACGCAACCCACCGCCGACACTCGAATCTGATCTTCACTATGAATCCTCATCTAATACAATCGATATCTTAATTAGATTGATCGATATATGATTATTGTCATTTACTCTCTGACCATAGACAAACATGATTATCAATGGACTGTCCGTGATTGACTAAATTTTCGTCACTCTTTTACACAGCACATAGCGTGTCCATTGGTGTTTGGAGGTAGGGTAGACTGGTTACGGTTACAACAATTGTCCTTTTAATATCCACAGTACAATTATCACTACTAAGCAGCGATTAAAAAAGCCTTTACGATTGAAGATTAGTCATTTACCTTTAAAACAATATCAAAACCAGTGGTACAAGTATAGCAGTTTGACGGGAATATGTCATTTTAATAGCGTGTAGGATTATTACAACCAACCTCATAACAGAGATGGTTGTAACACCGATGAGGGGCAGTTGTTTTCCTAAAAAAATAATAAATATATATATAAGTCACGTTTAAGTAGTTAATTATTAAAACTAAACTATAACAAAGTCAATAGAAATAATATTTTTTCTTTGAAGTCTCACATTCCAATAATTTTATAATAAGACTAGGCAAACAAAACTAATCTCTGATGTATAATAATAAAAAAAAAATATTAAACAAAATCTGAATTTCAATAAAATATATTTACCGTGTAATATTTAATCAGACTTACACAATATTTACTTCCATTAGTACAAGCTAAGCGAGACCGTTGCTTACAATCTCTTTGACAATGAATCCAACTTTCTCCAAATCGACTCGCCGAACACTTTTAATAAGATTATTTAAACTTTTAATTTTTAGTTAATTTAGAAAAATTATAAGAAACGAAATATACAACTTTGAAACACTTACATCTCGTGATCTTATTAAGTACGTATTAGGGTGATTGATTTCCGCAAAATAATTTCTTGTTTCTTGGGCGCACAAGCAAAATTTTAATCTACATAGAGAAAAAATAAACTCACCAAAATCGAGCTCTTAATTCCAATTGTAAGTACTTACAATTTAAATATGAAGTTTTTCCATTAAAAATGCACCATTTTTTTTTTAATTTCTAATGCTTAGACACCTTTTATCATATTAAGAATCGATTTGATTAACCTTACGGGGAATGTCACCCACTTTAAAATTACTTTTGTGTTTTTTTTTGCGTAACTCGCACTGGTTCGCCAGTAAGCCTCCAAAGTGCCGTTTTTGAAACAAATTGTTTTTTTTTTTCAATTTTTTATGGGCAAATTGCATAAATTATGGGAAAAAAAATGCTGACTCGTAATAAATAGTGTTTTTTACTAATATTTAAAGAATTTATAGTCTATATAGTTTAAAAATGTATATGTTCAGGCAACAATTTCACATCAACCCTTCAGAATTACGTGCTTTACGAGAAGTTTGCCTATTTATTGTTTTATTTTATGTTAAAGCATGGATCATAGCAACAAGTGCTATTGAAGCTTCTTATCATAACTTAAAATTATATCAAAATTTATTGGAGTATTGAAAAGATCACCCAAAAGTTGTAGAAGCTGCAACTTAGAGAGACCTTCTAAACATTTGTGGTACTTGAACGAAACCTTGCAGGCTTGGCTCTCTTTGATAAAAAAAAATATCCCGAGAAGAAAAATTAAAAATAGTTGATTCCATAAGAAACAAAAAATCTTTGAAGTAATGTCGTCTAAAAGTATGAGTGATTTTGTTAATCAAAAATCGCTCACTATTTTCGGTAAGTTCAATTTGACATGTGAATTTTTGGACATCGACCCTGATTTTTGGGAATTGGGTGAAGAATACATTACTTGCTGTGAAACTTTGGAAAAATTACGAGTCGTTAACGATATTGCTGAACGATGTGTTACTCTCATTGAAGAATTTAACGAGTTTGGTACACATGATTGAAGATCACAAACAAAATTTATTATTAATGGTTGGACAATGCAGAAAAGAATTTTCAACGTGCGCCAAAAAGCTTTATTCAGCTCTAAAATCTTGATCTGCTTATTATAAAAGTCGTAATTATTTAATAGGTATTAACTTGCTTTTTTATTATTATTGAGATAGTTATTATATTCGGAAAATATTACATAATAACGTAACGTTCTGTATTTTTCGATTAAAGTTTTGTTCTTTTTTCATAAATTGATGTGTTATTTTTATATTTAATAGGAGTCAAAAAAGATAATAACTTTAGAAAAGGTTATTATTGTGTAAAAATATATTAGTATTCAATAAAAAAGTTGAATTTAAATATCATTAGTCGGTATTTATCTATTTCTTACGTTTTAAGGCCTAAAATGGCTGTACATTCATTACATATTGGTAAAAAACACTATTTATTACGAGTCAGCACTTTTTTCCTTCATAATTTTTGCAATTTGCTCAAAAAAAAATTGAAAAAAAAAAACAATTTATTCCAAAAACGGCACTTTGGAGACTTACTGGCGAACCTGTGCGAGTTACGCAAAAAAACACAAAAGCAATTTTAAAGAGGGTGAAGTACCCCGTAAGGTTCATCAAAACGATTCTCAATATGATAAAAGGTGTCTAAGCATTAGAAATAAAAAAAAATACGTTCATTCTCAATGGGAAAACTTCATATTTAAATTGTAAGCACTTACAATTGGAATTAAGAATTCAAACTTGGTGAGATTTTTTTCTCAATATGTAGATTAAAATTTTGCTTGTGCACCAAGAAAAAAAAATATTTTTCGGAAATGAGTCACCCTACTACGAAGGGCACCAAAAAGTAAAAAAAATTATAGGTCAACCATTTAAACCTTTACGTCGCCTTTCAAGAAAACGGAAGACCGTGAAAAATTTGTTAGATGACGATTGTATAACTTTTGGAAAAAGCGAAATAATTTTTTTTTCCTACGGGGCTGTTTTCTTTGAAATTTTCTGATGACACCATAATTGGACCGAATTTCAATATTTATATTTGATAGTATAAAAAAAATATTTTATATGTTATACTCTCATCAGCGGCAATACTCCTATGCCGAACTGGTCAGACCCTATTCTCAACGCTCAATTAAAATTATAAATAATGGAGGTAAAGATCCGGGAGTCGAAATTTTTCAGGAAATTTCCTTCTTTCTATTTTTTTTAATTTCTTAAATATTAATAGTTTTTGGGTTATACGTGAAAAAACTTTTTTTTTTCACTTTAATTTCTTAATAACTTTTTAATTTTTTTATGTCCAATAAAGTCTTTGAAACGCATTTTTCTATGCGTCATTCCGTATCCAACGATTTGTGGCGATATATTTTAGGAGCTTTATCTCTATTTATCACAGCATTTTGAACTCTTCAAACGGACTACGAAATTTTCCAAGAAATAGTTGGCATTTAATGAAAATTATAGTTGTACATTTTATAATTTTTTTTTGTTTATTCTTCTATCGAAGCAGCAAGCCCACGTCGTAAAGCGTCACCCGTAAAGAAATCAGACGTTACGATGCACGGACTCCTGGCGTCAGAGCGTAAATTGACGGCCGAAGCTGAGAAATTTGCGAAAAAAGCGGAACGGGCTCTAGAAGAAGCTCGTGTCGCCATCTATCGGCGCAACAGACTAACGGTCAGTGGGGTGTATTTTTGTTTCATTTAAAAAATCGTGATGTCTCTGCGCAATACACATAGCTGTCATATCACTTGTATATCTCTACTAGTATTATAAATGCGAAAGTAACTGTCTGTCTGTTGCTTGTTTACGCTTCAATCACTGAACCGATTTTGATGAAATTTGATATGAAGACTGTTTCAGTCTTGAGGGAGGACATAGTCTAATTTTTATAGCTCAACAATAGTTAAACCGATTTTAATAAACTTAGGTGCATCAATAGAGCGTACTATTTTTTTCATATATGTGTTAGTGTTTGTTTATTTTTCTGTACGTTTATTTGTGTTTCTACTTGTAACGCGATCATGATAACCGATTTTGATGAAATTTAGAAAACTAATAGAATTAATTATTACATAAAATATAAGTTCCTGTTTATTTTATTATATGTTTATCTGTATGACTTCAGAGGTAGAAAGTTTAGAAATCATTAATTTTATTATATTTTGTGAGCCACGCTTACTTTTTCTTTGTTTAGTGAAAGAGCTGATTTAGAGTAAGCGATGAGGATATGCGATGTTGCCTTACAATATAAATCGCTGTCATATACATCTGTGGTGTTTGGGAAAAACAGGGCAACATCAAAAAATAGAATTAATCAATACGACAGTTTAAATATGCGAATTGAAGTTGCAAATGCGGTTCCTTAAATAAAAGAACAGGCTAATTGAATTAAAGTAAGCAGATCTGTTAACGAAATAAGCTGAATGCAATGAATAATGTCACTCATTGCAAATGCATTTAATTTATAAATATTCGATTTTAATCAGTTTTAGAAATAGCAGTTTTCAATTTCAATTTTTAATACTCATTTTACACATATAAAAGTGACATTTACTATCGATTTAAAAGATTACATAATTGTGCAGCTTGACGAACTCAACAAACCTTTAATAAAAAAAAATAGCGCTGTTTTGTACCTTGTGTACTGTTTTTTTTTTACATAAAGTGTAATTCACTATTTTATGTATATTATGTCCAATCATAAGTAATTATTATAATTATTAAGATATTATTTTGTATTGCTCGTTTGATCACTGTCAAACTATACGGGCGAATGGAAAGCCGGCTAAACGCCCACCGATTTAATACGCGGATCGCGGGTAGACGCAACTCACCCGAAATACGTACAGATATATATATACAACAAATGCTATCAAAAGGTGTTAATTTATTCCACCGTTCCTGTTATTTCATATTACTTAGTATAAAGCAGAAAGGAACGCCCTTTTCCAAACGGGTGTCCCGCGGCTTATTTCCAGTTGTTTTTATTTTGACATTTTTGTTTGCCTGCACAAAATGTTGCCAGATTTTCAAAGCGGTCAGATGAATTGTTTTACGCATACGAATAAGACGAAGATAAATTAATAGAAACAAAACACAAAAATTGACTTCAAAACTATATCTGTGTGTACAGACTTAAACTGAAAAAATTAAAAAGTAATATTTTAATCACTTCGAAGCAAGAACGTTAAAGGACAATGAACAAAATTATCGATACTTATATATCTATTTAATATTTACCAACAGTTGTTTCCGGGGTTGGTGCCGGCCAAAGACAAATAACCTCAATAGGCACCTACTCAATCAATCTATCAATATATGAATGAGAAATCGAACGGAAGCCAATAATTGCAAAGAAGGACTTCAAAACTTCTATGCTTTTTGATACAACCATCAACGTCGCTTGCCCTCACGTGTCTGCCCGCGTTCGGGTAGTTCACAAGTCTGCAGCAAAGGCAGGATTAAACTGTTCTTCTTGCCTGAGATCGACCCCGAAAATAACTGTTTATAAACAATAAATAGATATATAAGTATCAATAATTTTATTGATTGTCCCTTAAAACTCTCGCTTCGAAATAATTAAAATATTTTTTTTTACTTTTTACTTTAAGTTTGTACACATAGGTATTATTTTAAAGGCGGTTTTTTTTTTTTTAATTTTTTTCGTTTTTAATTTTTCTTAAGAAGCGATCATATCAATTTCGATAAAATTTATATGAGACCATCTTTAAAGTATGACTTACAAAATAAAAAAAGAACCATTAAAATCGATTCATAATTAGCTGAATTATCGCGTAACAAACATACAAAAAAAACATGCAGTTGAATTGAGAACTTCCTCCTTTTTTGAAGTCGGCTAAAAATACACACAGACGTTGACATGTTATACTTCCCATTTATACTCCCATTGCGTAAAACATTTTTCACCATTTACAAATAAACAATATTAATATCAAATCTCGTAGTCGTACCTCGCACCATAAAAAAACTTTCATAGAAAATGAAACCCTCTTAAAAAGTTAATTTCCTAAAATACGAAAACACTTTCCTAGCGTGTCCCCACCTTATACAAACTATTATCTGACTATTATTGTCTCAATCGGGTTCATAGTTACCGGGACCTCGTGATTGATCAATGACTTGCCTATCGCTTTATATATATATATTTAAATATAAATGATAGAACAGTTGATTAACCTTATATCGAGCTGTTGGGATTGGTAATCCCATTTTGGTAATTATTTCAAAAAAGTATTATGTAAAAGAAAATGTTTCGTTTTACTTAAAAACCTGTGTATACGACCGGACGTTGGACTGCACGTGCGAGGCCCGTCTCATGACACTTCGGATGCGATACCGGAATGGGGGATTCAAAACTGAATCGATGAGCACCGAAAGGGATGGAGAAATGGAAGCAATTCTGGCAACCCAGAATAGAAATGAGATGCCAGTAATTGACGTTTTGAATTCTTCGTATTGTCGAAAAGAGGTCGTGATTATAACAAATCCGCGTAAACGCAAGTTCATGGTGTAACAATTGCGAATTTTACCAAATAAGGAAATCAATTACAAGGAATTTCTCTGCTCTCAACTCTAACCATTATTCTGTATACATTTTTCTGCTTAAGTATTTCATTCGCCTAAAAACGAAACTTAATGAAAAATTACCTAAACGCATTGCTCCATTTTTTTTTCTTTAAGATATTTTGTATAGCTAGCTATATAGCTAGGGGTAGGCGGCGGGGGCGGCTCGCACCGGGTGGGACCCATTTAGGGGTAACATCCGAGTTCACCCGATCGCCACAAAAAATACATAACAAAAGAGTCATAATCACACATGAGTTCTTCCACCTATAAAAATTCTTAAAACGGTGGCAGATTGCGTAACTGCTACTTCTATTTTCCGGGGTGACACTACCATATCAGCCTCGGGTGCTACCCACGCTAGCCACGCCGCTGTACGCAGTGTTGCCATTCTACAAAATCCATAGTCCCTAGACTTTAAAAAAAAACCGCCAGATATGAAAAAAATTGATGTCTAAAAATCCGCTAAATGTCGCTAAACTACCTAAACGGTACGTTCGCTGCTCGAGTTACATTTTTCCTGATTTATAATGCAGCGCCGCGTCGCAGTGCTAAATTAAAAGAAATTATAAATCACTAAATTAAAAGCAATTTTCATTTTAAAAAGGTTTAATTAAAAAGTGAGATCAGTTATGTACTGTAAAGTTATAAAATTATAAAATAACAAATCAGAATAAGTTTAAATTTCAAAATCAAATAGTCATCAACGTCTTCAGTAATTACGTCAGGTGAAGTAGAAGTTGAAGCCTCTAAGACTAAGGCGTCTCCAATAACTAGGTTTATTTTTGCCGACTTCGTTTAAAACGTCGTCCGGGAGATCATACGTTGAGCATGTCGCATTTTTAATTTTCAGCTGGTTTCTGATAAGAAGGAGAGAATTTAATGTTTTTTCCTAAAGTTTGTTGCGAAGTTTGTTTTTGAAACCACAACCCATTCTCTGAATGTTAATAATCTAGTGGTACAGTACAGTTTCTAAGAATCAGAATCCTTCAGATAAAAAGTCGCTAGAAGTCGCTATAAAGATTTGTCCCGCTAAACATAATTTTTTTCCCGTCAAACATTCATAAATTCCGCTAGTTCTAGCGACAAAGTCCCTAGAACGGCAACACTGGCTGTACGTAACACATGCTCATATTCCTGGCGAGTACATGCATAAACGCGCCGCCGCCATTAGGCGGTCTCAGGTAACTACCAGTTATGATGTGGATGTGATTCGAAGAACCGTTCGCGGCTCACTTCATTGCGATACATCTAACGGCTCTCCATAACTTTTGGTTTATGTGTCGGACGACTTACGACTCGTGATACGTGAGTCCATCGTCTCATGTAGCGCAATTCAGATACGTGTCTCCGATGATGAATTCTCAGCGACGTGGAAGAATGCAGAAATCAAAACGCAAGTCCAGTTATCTGAGCGACAACGAAACTCCTGTAAAACTTTATAAAAGTTTGTGAAACTCCTTGAAAAACACGACGTGTTGTGTCAGTTCGTGTGGCCGATTGTGGGAGTCGAGGAATATTGAGAGAAATGCGCGTAGGCACGATTATGTCTCGTTTTATTTAAATAATCTGTGGACGGGTCGACCTTCTAGGCCATCCCTAAAACTTCCCGCTATGATATTTATTGATGTGACTTTGGAAGACCTTGAGTTACAAATACTATTTATGAGATTTTGAGCTTTTGAAAATTTTGAATAAACTTGAAAGACGGTTGACCCTGCAGGCCATACCTGAAACTTGTTACTACTTCGAGCTTGAAGTGTTAAAAAATTAAGGCTCAGTAAATTATTGAGCTTATCACGCACAAAAGATCTATTTTAGGGCCTTTTGAAGCACTTCGAGCTCAAAAACATAGTTATCATACTTTCTGAACTCATCAAATCCAAGACTCTATGTATATAAGGTCGAGGAGAAAGTATTTTTGTATTTTGTATACAAATTCAAGATAGTTTTTCATCATATTTTATCTACGTGTAACTATATATATATATATATATATATATATATATATATATATGCCATTTTTTTCAACAACTTGTTGCTAATTTGTAGGTAGGGACAAAATCTTTTTGCTGTATAAATTTAGAGATCTCTGATCAAAGAATTGCAACAAGTAGTTATGACATTCCTCTCTTGATGTTAACCTGACACTAGATAAAGCATTCTGACGAGACCGAAACACGTAAAAATCTGAGGGTGCAAGGTCGGGGCTGTATGGCGGACGCATTAACACTTCCCAACCAAACTCTGTCAATGTTTGCTGAATGGCTGAAAATGTGTGCGGTCTGGCGTTATCGTTGTGAAAAACCACACCATCTCTATTGATCGATTCCGACCGTTTTTTTCTCAACTTCTTGCTCGAGTCTCATCAGCTGTTGGCGGTAGAGATTCGAATTGATTGTTTCGCCCGGCGGTAAAAGCTCGCAGGGAATAATGTACTTCCAATCCCACTGTACACATAGCATCACATAATAATAATGTAAACTCACGCCTGTTTCCCAGAACGATAGGCAGAGACTATAGATTTACACAAGATATTTATATTCTCTTTCGCCTCACTGACACATCCAACAATCTTTCCATGAAAGCTCGTCAGTTACGGGTGCTTAAAATTCGGCCTTCTTCCCCGACATAATGACATATATTTTTAAAAAACTTTTTTTTTTAATTTTTCAACTAAGGCACCGAGTATGAATCATCGATTCATCGAGAATTTCACATGTAATTTTGAAAAAATTTTCTTTTTTTACTTTCCGTTAACATTTTCCCTTAAACGAACACACTGACTTTGATGCCGTTCCCAGGGGTCTTAGTTGTATTTTAAGCAGAAGAAATAGTTAGATAAGATTTGGAATATGTCAATAAAATGGTTTTGTAAAAGGTAAAAAAGCATTTTTTCAGAAATTTTTCTTTGACGATATTTCCCAAAATAGGTCAACCTATTTCGATGCATTCAGCAACAGTTGAAGTTATTTTTAAGGGAAACGAATTGATTGGATTTTACCGGTAGAACAGTTTGCAAAACGTTATGATATAAGTTTTTGAAAATTTTTTTCCTACGATATTTTTTGATGAGATCCACTGATTTTATTTAGTTTGCGGCGGTCAAAGCAACTGTTTGAGGAAAACACCTTAGATTTTGGTATCGATTGCAAAAACAGTGTAAAAAGATGTTCCGTAAAGATATTTTATGAAAAATTTTTTTGAAGCTTCCTCAAATTTTATCGGGTGGATTTAGTTCAACGTTTCAATAGACAACATACACACGCGTGCACATAAACAAAAAATACATGCACACATGCACACACGCACACACGGTATACACGTATACACACACACACCCACACACACACACACACACACGAGAGAGAGAGAGAGAGAGAGAGAGAGAGAGAGAGAGAGAGAGAGAGAGATTTTCAGAAGACGGTTTTAGGATTAGATAGGATAGGATCGTAGATAGGATCCTAGGACCCTAAAACGTCGAGATCTGACGAAAACTCAATTTTCGATAATCGGGTTGAAAACGGTAACTTTCCAATTTTATGAAAATAGCGAAAAATATCTATTTTTCTTTATATAATTCATATGTAGTGTTTTATATAGAAATATACATTATTCATACATAAAATATTTTCTATAAACAATGCAACAAACCAAAGCTTCGAAATATTAAACAGCTGCATACGTTCACATCAATCAAATCCAGCGACGGGATTGACGTAAAAGAATAAGTGCTTTACATTTGTACTTCAAGTCAAGACTGATATTGATTGATTCTTTCTTAAATTATTATATTTTCGAAGGCAGCGAGGAGTTTGATAATATCTGTGATACATCATGAAATAATCTATACAAAAAAAAATACATACATGTTTTAATTTTTTTAAAACCCGAATTGTGAGTAATCAAACAAACTTTTGCGTTCATTTATGTAAATATATGATTTTCTTTTTCAGGCCAAAAACCATCTCAGGCGTAAACATCGTTACCAGCAAAAGATTGTCAGCACAGAGAAAGCTTTGAAAAACGTGCACCGTCTGATGCATACGATGAAGAAGAACGAATTGAACGCTGCAGTTTTAGATGCCTGCAGGTACAGATCAGAAAGAGTGAGCTATTATTTCATTAATTTACTTTTTCATTGTCCAAAACTTAATGCATTGTTTGCGGCGAATTGTCATGATTAGCGTTTCGTAGCGTTTTGAGGTTGCAGCTTGCGTGAATGAAGAAACATCAATTTTTTTTTGTAATAAATCATCAATCAATGATTATCGAATACAGATCTATCGCTATATGTTTCGACTATTGCAAAATCTTGCGACGCCACGACGCTCGAACGGGCTGCGGGGAGAAGCCGCCGCGTCTTAAGGCATGTCTTGGATCGATTGCAATCGCTCTCCAGTAAGGGTGACAACCATCGAAGTTATAAAGTGTTTGGCGTTTTGATTAGTATATAATATCTTCTTCTTAAATATCTCCTAGAAAGACACTATCATTTCATTCGAAATATTTTCTTCACCGAGTAGGGCGTACACCACGTCAACAAGCGGTGAGAACAACGTGGCGAATTTCATGTTTTATACGAGGACTTACGAGTGTATCCAGATATTTTTTTTCATTTTTACAATTGTCGTATTCGTTTTGCCTGGCGGGTGGTCGATCCGTTAGCGTAAAAATAGAAGCTTTCTGTGTCATTGCGAAGGGAATAAATCAAACTTGTTCGGATTTTCCGCTGTCGCTCATGAATCCGCCCATTCCGCTGTGGCATTTGAGGAGTGTTCGGAAGGTTTATTCGGTCGCGCGTCGGTCCGCCTTCCGCCGTCGCTCGTCGCGCGCGATGACGCTATACGCTATCCACTCGTGCGCGGCTTTCTCGAACATTCTAGTACGTTTGTTCTCATTCGCTCGTCGCTTCTCGCCGCCGCTCGAGCGATCCACCTGCACCGTGGCATTTTAGTTATGAATTATTTCGGTTAACCTTGGCGAATGTCCGACAACATTCGCGCCGTTGGTCGCTACACGGTGAAAATAGATGTCGATCATTCGTTTATTTATGATTTATTATTACTATTAACCACCTTTGACATACCTTTATTTAAGGTATATTGACTCTCATTGAGACCTTTGTGCATTCGGTTTAAAGAAATTAATTTTCCAATGACATTCTAAGGTTCATTTAAAATAAAAATATTTTAATTTTTTTTTATGATTATATTATTCTTAATATTAAAATAATACTCTTATGTTGATAATAACAGAATTCACTATTGATAATATACTGTAAAATTGATTTGAAAGCATTATATTTAATTTGTGAGTTGGTTTTTAGATAGTTAAGAGAAGGTTAGATGTTATATACCAGCAAGTGCGAGTTAAGCTCGCCATAAATTAGTGCACTTTTTTTCTAAATGCATAATGATGTAAAATGTTTTTATCATTTATTATGTGGTAATACGAAACACTCGATGCGAAAGTTCGCCTCGCACTTGCCTCTTTCATATTGCATTTTATAAAGAAGTCTTAATGAGATTCTTCAATATAAGTATAAACTTTTGACAGTTATTTAATTTTTTCTTTATATAAATTTAATTTTTACAGAACAATTGAACAAGCCATGAATCGTACAAGGGAAGTGTACGGTCCGAAGGCGAACACAGCACGCGACCATGTGGCCGAAATGGAGAAGGTGCGTGTAGTTAACGATGTATTTGTGTTTTAGGATTTATATTATAAATTGTATGAATACATAAATATTATTTTATTGTTCCTTATATGCCATAACATTACTATTTATTAATTCCTACATTCATTGAATTAAAAAAATTATAAGAGATTAATTATGCGATGGACCCAAGACCAATTAAGTTAGATGGTTTGTAATAATTAACTATATTATATTTAAAGTTTATTTGAATAAGTGTATTATATTTAAAGCAGCTCCTGGCTTTTTACTAAGGCGACAATCTTTCTACGTTATCATGATACTTACGTGAATGTTGCTCATGGTGAACCTTTAATTGCAAAATCTCATTTATTGTTCTATAGCCTCGGGTTGAAATATATGGGCTATACGACACTAAAGATTACAAATAAGTCGTAGCACCTACTCTCTCAATTGTTCTCTGAGTGAATGCAATTGAAGACCGAGACCAAAATTAAAAATTGCTATCTGGTTGTAAATTTTCACCAAAAATAAGTCAATGCTTGTAGAAACGGCATAGTAATGGCTAAAGTATTTTTTTGTTATCAGATTTTGGGTATGCAGAACGAAGTTGACGAAATGCTGTTTAACAGCGTCGATGATAGCAACACAGAAGAGTTGGAAGAAGAGTTGAACGGACTAATGCTCGAGCCGATATCACCTTCGAGTGGTGGCGACAACGATAAAAACAAAGAAGTAAAAGGAGAATTTATGGGTAAGGTAAATTGATATGGAATTGTATGTGTATTAAATATGGACATACCATAGTAGCTTTAGTTTACATACATTTTATATTTCCTTTTATATATATAAGATTATTCGTCTCAAATCGTGAAGGTTAGCTAATGAATAAACTTGTGCTGGGGGCGCATCGTACGCGCATCACCTAAGGATGTATCTCGTGAGGTTACACGTTTTGACCTATTTTTTCTCAGGAACGGCTACTTCGATGATTATGGTTTCTTTGGCAAAGCTGTTCCAAAAAAAGGAGATTATTAATGTTTGTGGAAAGGCGCATGATCGCTACCGTACGGTATATTGTAAAACCTATTCAATCGGTTTATAATCTTTGCAATGTTTGACATTTTTCAAAACAATTTTGATATGGCTAGCTTTCGTCCGCGATTCCGCCCGCTTGGGACGTACAATGAATTCCTTCTTTTGTACTGAGCGAGCTCACTATCAATTTCGTCCCCGGTTCCAGTTCAGTTCTACATTTCATTTAGTCCTGCGAACGATTTCCAGTTCGGTCCCGCAGCAGATCCAACTCTTCGTCAGTCATATACAGCTCACTGCTTGTCTGTAGTCAAAGAATAACCAGCATAAATTATATACGTCAATCTGTCAAACTTCTCGAACCAATATTCAATTCGCTATATGGGAATTCGTATTAGAAGGGCAGATTCCAAGTTCGGCGGCGAGTTGCTTGCCGCATGCCACTGCGCGTTGCAGGCAAAAGTTTAATGTGAAAACCATTAAATTTTCCAACAAATATTTGGGCGTTGAATGTAAAATTATAGTTGTGCATTTTATTGAAGTGAAACTTCTATAGAATCGTTGTGATTTCAAACCGGATGCAACGGAAAAAACGACAGGCAAGAGACACAAATACAAAAATGTGTAGGATGAAGCCGGGAAAGAATGAGACAGAAATATACATAGTATTTCCTCTTTGTGCCATGCTTCGTAGCATCCCCACTCCCGTCTTCTAAGCAGCATAGTCTCCTGTAATTTGTGAGCCAGAGCGAGAGAGCAAATGTCGGTGTGTATGTATATTGCACACTGTTTAATACTTGTTAGTATTTGAGCATTTAGCGTGTGTTAGTATATGTGAAAAGTACGTAAGTATCTTGTTGTGCTAAATAATAAATTTCATAAGATGCCTAAAACTAATGCCGAAATGTGTCGTCAATATCGACGCAAAATAAAATATAAACTATCTTTTAAAATTAATCAAAACACTTTCATTTTACCCTTATTATATATATTCATCTCATTCTTTTGTCGATTTACTGAAGTTTCATCGTTTTTTTTTCCTTTCATCCAAGCAGCGGGCCCCAGTCAAAAAGCGTCACCCGTAAAGAAACCAGACGTGACGATGCGCCGACTTCTGTCGTTAGAACGAAAATTGACAGCCCAAGCTGAGAAATTTACTGAGAAAGCGGAACGGACTCTGGAACAAGCTCGTGTCGCCATCAAACGGCGTAACAGAGTTGTGGTCAGTTGGTTGTATTTTTATTTCCTTGAAAAAATCGTGATGTCACTGTGCAATGCAAATTGCTGTCATATCACTTGTATATCTCTACTAGTATTATAAATGTGAAAGTAACTGATTGTCTGTTATTCCTTTACGTTTAAACCTCTGAACTGATTTTTATGAAATTGGTTATGGAGATAATATGAGTCCCGAGATAGAACATAGTGTACTTTTCATTTGTTTGTCTGTCTGTACGTTTCTATGTTTTTCATAGCTGTTGTTGAGCTAAACTGATCTTAATAAACTTAATTGTACCAATAGAGCACACTGTTTTTTCATATATAAGTTCCTATTTGTTTATCTTTCTGTCTTTCTGTATGTATCTCTACTTCTAACTCCATAACGACAACATAACATTTTTTTATGAAATTTAAAAAACTGATCGAGTTCATTTTCACATGAAATGTCGATTACTGTTTATTTCATTGTATATTTGTTTTATTTGACTAAAACGAGAAAATTTAAAGGTCATCAATTTTATTTTATTTCTTACTAGCTGACCCGCCCGCTTGGCTGGGTAATTTTTATTATATAATAAAATGGCGAAGGATTTACGGAATTCTAAAAATGAGTAGCCTAAAACCATCTACAATTCATCCCGCATCGAATGGTCTCAGTCCCGTGTCTATACGTTTAGTAGTTTTTACATTCGTGATTGGCGAACAAAGACAACCTATTTTCATATATATATATATATATATATATATATATATATATATATATATATAATAGATAGTAGATCGTTTGCTTTGTTCAGTCAAGGAGTTAGCGTAGGCGATGATGATTGGGGGGAGAAGGGAGAGTGAGAAACGGTGTGAGGGGGTGAAGTGAGGCAAAGGCGAAGGTAAGAGAGAGTGTCAATAATTCGATTATAATAATATAATGGTTTAATAATAAGAAAGTAATAGTAAACAAAATTGACTGTAGGATTTTTTTACACTTTGTCTTTTTCAGTATTATATCCTATTATTATAATATTAAAAATGTGACACTTCGTGTCGACGTTTAGTTGTTTGTGATCACGCTTAAACGGCTGGAAGACTTGAGATGAAATTTAGCACACAAAAAAAACTTTCTGGATTATATGCATGCTATTTTATAACCTCTACTAGGATGTTTCTGTGCATTAATCAACAAGAAATCAAAATCGGTATCGAAATGGAGATATATACCGTTATCAAAAGCCATAGCGTGATTGGAAAAAAGAGAGACGCGGAATTGGAATAGAGGATAAGGCCGAATCGGAATTAATTTCTTGACATAGAAAATAAGACCCGGGCTGAAAGCTGGTATATATAAATGTTAGTAAACAATTTTTTTTTTTTTTTGCAAATTCACATCCATTTCTCCAGAAGGAACAGATTTCCACGTGGTACGATCTTTGTACATCTTCCTCGCTTCTATGACATCCCTCAATCTTTTCATGCAAGTTCGTTGGTTTTCCGTGCTTACGATTTGGTCCTTTTATAATACGCCACTCATTTAGTCTGCGTCAGACGTACACATTTGCTTCCTAGATTTGTTTTATCTGTCTATTTTCAGTCAATTTGCTTCATAGATTTGTCTTGTCAGACTATTTTCAGGAATCTTTTCTAATCATCGCAACTTAATTTTTTCCGTAGGTTATTGGAGGATTTGTCAAATAAAACTAAATTAAGTTTATGTTCACTTTTATATATTTTCTATTATTAGAGAGGTGTACTTAACTGAGCGTGGAACTCGTTCGGAGTTAAAACACTGACTAAACGCATATTCCTCTATGACTCTACTTGACGAACCATTACGTTAATGTACTGTGCTCCGATGAAGGAACAAAGAGACCTTGTCACAACGTGTACATAGATTTATATTTTTTTGTAGTCCAATACACATCTTTCTTTCAAACCACGCCGCTCTTCAACATCATTGTTCTTATATCTATCTTTCAAATACACTTTACAAGCCTTACGCCAGCACGGCGTCTCAACAGCATCGATTCTACATTCATTTTTCTTCTGCTCGGCTCCACATTTCACTACCTTTAATAAGCGCAGGAACCGAAACTCCATTATAAATATCCAAACGAGAACACGAAAACCTTTTACAATTTACAATAGCGAGCAAGGCCCCATTCATCTAATTTCCTGCACTTACTCATTTTCAACATCTTTATCGTGTTTACCGTCATCTGTAAACAAACTATACATGTAGTTCAACCTTTCACTAGTTCAACTATCTCACCTTTTATACATGTATAGCATTCAGTGTGGTTTTCCTTTCATTTGAACACCTTAGTCTTCCTGATGTTTATTTTAATATCTATTTTCGTAACAGAATCACTCATTTCAGTTAACATCGCTTCTACTTGGTCGTCGGCTTACAGGAAACGTTTGACGGTCAAAACTTTAATATATCGTTGTATGTTTGGTTTCTAATATTCTTTATATCTTGTAATTAGTCTTTATTTATGTTGTACTTTAAACTCACTTATGCAAAACATATGATAAACCAGACTAAATTGTATGAGGTCACAGATAACAGTGTCGTTATTTCTAATTTGTTTCCTTGTTATTACAATATTTGTTTTATAATTTTTTTAAATTTGTCGAAGAATAGAATATTAATTTTCTTCACTTGGACTATTTCTTTTTAATTGTGAACCTGTGTACTTTTGTCATGATTCTGTATATTTTTTTCCAAATATGTTGAGTCTTTATTTAACTATATCCAATAAGGTTTAATTAAGTGCTAAATTTGGCTCAAAATTTTCAAAGCTTCTTATATTTTATGTAAATATTTTTTGTTATATGTTTGTAACGGTCGGCACTACTACTTACAGAATAAATAACATAAACAACATAATAAAATGCCGCTTTATTTTGTACATTGTTATATGCCTTTGAAGGCGATTAGATTTATTTAAAATATTCGATATATTAAGATTTATTCTAAAATTTACCGATAATTCGAAAATGTGATTGATTCAAATCGATGCGAATAATTTGTGAATTTGAAATATTCACAAACCAGTGTGATTAGATTGAATATACACATTGATGCTGTGTATTTCTGCTGATCAAATTCAGTGTAGACATTAGTGTAATAATTGTATAGCAAGTCAATACTAATATCTGTTCTATTTATTATTTCCTAAATTACCGCATTTTCGAGCACAGTGAGAACTTTGATAATATTTGTGATTCATCAAATGTCTCTACACAAAAAAAATCTGTTGACGCTTGCCTGCAACATGCATTAACACGCAGCATGCAACCCACCGCTGACCCTCGAATCTGCCTCTCCACTAGGAATCTCTATCCAAATGATTGAATATTGATTCCGGAGGATTGACAGATATTGAACACCTAAGCAAGTGTTATTTATTTTTAAACCGTTAAATTGTTAATTCTACGTACGTGTCATGCCAATTACGAATTAATAATTAATAGAATTAACAACTTAACGGTTGCGGATTAAGATAATTACAAAAATAAATAACACTTGCTTAGCTGTTCGACATCTGTCAATCCCTGGAATCAATATTCAGTCATTTGGATAGAGATTCGTAGTGGAGAGGCAGATTCGAGGGTCAGCGGTGGGTCAAATTACATGTTAATGCATGTTGCAGGCAAGCGTCTACTATGGATTTCCGCGAATTAACACCTCACACAATACAAAAAATTTGTAGATCCTTTTCAACATCCGAATTTTTGTCAACCAAACAAACATACTTTATTTATGGAAACATTTACATATTTTTTTTTTCAGGCTATTAACCACCTCAGGCGTAGACGTTTCTACTTAAAAAAAGTTACCAGTTCAGTAAAAGTTTTGGAAAACGTGAAACATCTTAAATATAGATTGATGCAGAACGAAGTGGACGCGGCAGCTGTTGATGTCTGCAGGTACAACCAGAGAATTTGAACTATTTGCACCAATTGACAGGTATTTTCTTAAGCAAACTTTTTTGTGCACGGTTCGTTTGTTGCTACATTGAAAGTTAAGTACACTCTATTTACGCATGTGTGAGTTTTTTTTCACAATCTGACTTCGAGTTGTATTTAATAAGGTGAGAAAATATTAAGTTATTCATTGTTTTCTTATAGTGACGTAGCGTTGCAAAAAATGAAGACAGCACTTTTTTCGACTTGTTTCAAATTGTCTAAGGCGCTCGATTCGATTGCATTCGACTGCATTCGACGATGGATTCGACCGCAGTCACTGTACTGGCGTAGGGTAATAAGGAGAAAGGGAAACTCGGTACAAAAAAAAAGTATTTTTCCTTTTTGTACCGAAAAATGAATAAATAAAATAAAAAATATATACAGATATAACAACTGTAATGCAAAAATTGTTTCATAATATATCGTTGCGCAAAATCGCTTCGTTGCAATGAATATCCTCATTGATTGTGTAAATCATGTGAAGATTCTGAGATTTTATTTCGACAAAGATGTTTTTGACGATTTTCCGAAAATTCCATATTTTTGGAATAACACTGATTTCGCAAAACACATTTTCATCACTAAAGAAATATTATTATTTGTTACAAACTTGACGTTGCATGTAATGTGACCGATAGGATTATATCTTGACCATTCTGTGATGATAAAGTATTGATGACTTTCAATATAGAAAAAAAAAATTATTCATAAACAGTTTCCAGATCCCATATGTACTTTCCCTTGAATAATTTCCCTTGAAATAACCTAATTAGACTTTTTTTTTTTAATATTGAAGGTTTTGGCATTAAAAGAAATATTTCGTATAAACATGGTTCTTGTGTTGCCAGAATAAAAACTGAGGTCACGAAGTATAAAACATTGTAACATATCCAATTACAATGTGATAGGAATAATTAAAAATAAGGATGGTCACAAGGGCGGGTCCAGCTATCGAGTCAGGGGTAAGGAGGTCACATAGTTGCAATCCAGTCAGGACAGACCCTAATCCGGTTACATTAATAAGACAACAACTCATCCCAAGTTGGGGCGAGGTAGTGAGAATCATAACTCCTGAATCCACCCCTTAATAATCTAATAGAGTAATATTAATAGTGAACAAAAGTTTATCTTCAGAATGAAGAATAAAATAAAACAGGAATATAATAATACAGGAATAGAACAGGGTTTCTCGGATAATTTTCGGGCAAACCTCAAACTTTTTCAGAATGTGGTGAAAAAGGCCCGGATTAATTTCGGGACATCGTGTATAAATGTGATTAGAGACCATGATGGATGTTTACTGAATGAGGAAAATCATGCGCAAGAGCGTTGTTGGAATTACTTGGAAGGTGTTTTTTGTATGTGAGGACACAGTTGCAGATGGCAATGTTAATGCATCTGAATATATTAATGATGATGAAAAATAAAATGGTATTACGGTGGATGATATTGTGGAAGAATTAAAACGTATGAAAGTTGGAAAAGCTGCCGGACATGATATGGTTTCGTCAGAGATGCTGAGAGGCTGTGAAGGCTACATTGGCAAGCCTGCTATACCAGCTCTTTAATGAATGCTGTAAAAGCCGTAGGGTACCTAATGGCTGGGGCAAAATCGTCATTGTACCCCTATATAAAGGGAAAGTCTCACGGCAGGTGTGCACAAATTACCACCCTATAAGGATACTCAGTGTCTTTGGCAAACTGTGTGCGTACATCACTATTGAAAAAGTAGTAAATGAGACTGAAAACAAGAATGTACAAGCAAGACTTCAAAAAGAGATGGGGTGTATGAATTAAATTTTTTCTATGCGAGATATTGCAGAAAAGTTTTTGGCCAATGTTCAATAGGTTTTTTGTAGTTTTGTAAATTTATAAAAAGCTTATGATAGAGTGAAAAAAAATCATCTATAGAGAACCTTATTCATGCAGGGTGTGAGTAGCGGACTGATTGGAGCATTGAAATTCCTTTACGGGGGCTCCAGTTCTTGCGTCAGAATTAATGGGGCATACCCTGACTGGTTTCTTATTCGCAGGGGTGTCTGGCAGGGATGTATAGCTTCACCGTGGCTATTCAACCTATTTATGGATAGCTGTCTGTATTAATTCAAAGAGTATGAGTGTGGATTGAGGATGGATGAGCTGTCTGTGTAACGCCTCCTGTACGCCGACGACCAAGTAATCCTTTCGCCGTTGGCGTGCGAGGCAGGAGATGTAATTAAAATGAATAATTCTGTTAAGAAAAAAGGTATGAAAGTAAATGTCAGTATTAAAATGATTGTACAACTGAATGCGAGATATATATATATAAGGTGAGAGAGTCGAATATGTGAAAAAGTTTGTATATCTGGTCAGTTTATTCACAAATGATGGTAAACATCATAGAGATATCGGAAGAAGAGTGAATGCGGGTAATAAAGTGAAATGGGGCCTTGCTCGCTGTTATGAACAGAAAAAGTGTCTTTGGATATCGATAATAATGTCCTGATCCCTGCGCTTATATGTGGTAGAGAAAGCTGGATATGGTGGAAGATAAATGAAGGTGGAACCAATGCGGTGACGATGTGATTTAAGCTTAGTATGGGTGGAGTATCTTTAAAAATAGATGTAGGAACAGCGATGTCAGAGACCGTTATGGCTTGAAGGAAGATGTAGTGACTAGAGCAGAAAGAGGTGTGTTGCGGTGATTTGGCCCTTTAGAAATAATTAATGAAAGTAGACTGACGAAACAAATCTATAGAGCGAACGTGTGTGAGGGAGAGGTTGCCAAGGGTCGCCCTAGAAAATCCTATGCAGACCATATTGGTGGCATATCAAAAAAGGGCGAAATTTTGAACAGCCGAAACCGACGAGCTTGCACGAAAAGATTGATGGATGTCAGTAAAGTAAGAAAGATATACGAAGGTCGTACCGCGCGGAAAACTAAAGTTTCCGCCTACCCTACTGTAAAATAGGTGTTATATAGTTTATATTATTATTATTTATCTTCAATTTTTGAGAAATGTTTAAGTCTGAACTTTGTCAAATATAATCTAAAATCCTATACTATCAAACGTGCTATGCCGTGACGATCGCATAAATAACGCTAACGTATGCGATGAAAATTTGTATTCTGACCAAGTTTTGCTTTTCAAAATTAATTGTGTAAGATAATGATGAAAAACAAAATGTATATAACTTCTTGTATATAATTTCTCAATAACGAATTGTAAGTACTACTTGATCTAGACTACGTTTGCCACTATAAATGAAATGTGCTTTGATTTGTTTTAATTAATTTTGTATTTATATTTATAAGTATTTTAAATTAATGTATTTATTGTTGAAAATTAATAAAATAAAAAAAGCAACTGTACCCGAATAAAGTTACGACATTCCCACGGTAAACTCATTAAAGAATGTACCTTTTTTCTCTTTGGTTAAAAGTGCCAAATATGTCATATGATATGCCAAATCAAACTTATTATTTCAATTAACCGAACTCATTTTCGTCTCCACGTCAGCCCGGTGCCGATTGGGCGCTGCTGCTGCGACATGTCCGGGCCGGCATTGTCGCAGCTCAGCATCGTCCTGGTACGATGTCTGTGTCTCGTACCGGGCGCGAGACTCGTACGAGTCTGTGACAATTAACCTCTTCTAATAGTGATGTGACATCATCTTCGTTTTGCAGCAGCAAGCCGTCCGGTTCCTCGACGACTTTCCATAAGGCCCCGGGCGGTGAACGGTACAAGGACGCGAGGAGTTCTTGGCCAGACTTCGACTCCAGCGCCGATTCCGACATCGAGGACCTGGAGCGGAGGCTGAGGAACTTGAGAGGGCTCAACTCTTAATGATGACGAGGTTAGGTTGTCACGTTGCATAGGGCGCCGATACGTGTAAATACTAAACTGTCAATATTGTAGGGGTCGTCCGTGTGGCACGCCCGCGACTGGAGGTGTGCCGGTCCACATTCTTGCATGGGGGTAGAATGGGATGAGGTGGGATAGGGGGTGCGTTCAAATATTACATAATCACGATTAGGTGGAATGGCGGGGGGGTTTATGAATTTTATTGCCCACTATTCGTGTGATACGGACGCTTTTTAGCTTCACATTGAACTAATAATTAAAATACAAACACTTATGAAAATAATATAAATTTATATTGTCAAGCCACAGCTCAAAGAGTGTTGTCTAATTTTAGCTGATCTATATTAGAGAAGGGGGTTTTTTATAGTTAAGGAATACTTATGTAATATTGAAATGGCTGCGAGCGATAGGTGACTTCGCGTACACACAATCACGTATCGATACGTCTAATTGTTTCTTTGGAAAACGGATTCAATGCCGTAAGAAATAAGAAAAAAGTAATTTTGTTCTTATAAAGGTCTATTTCTTGTTTAACGGAAAAACACGTATTTGAGGGTAGGATTAGTGAGTGTAGAGGGTGACCAGTGATTGTTAAAGGCCTTCTGAGTAGTATTTGTGTACCGATTTTCTGGATCGAATGAGTTCTTGTTCATGAGATGAGTTTGAATTGATTTCTTTTATATGGATATACAAATTTATTTCTCCACTCCAGAACATTTTTCTTATACAAATTCCGTTTATCTGAATTTTCATCAAAGTTCCTACTGGATACGTACTGTACATACGAGTACATTCTTGTTCAACGCATTTGAAGTCAATGCTTAGTTAAAGTTAAAGTTAAATTTAAATTCAGTAGTAGTACTAGTAAAACAAAGTTAAATTTAATAAACCATTCATTATTTTTTTATGATTTTTTTAAGTAAAACTATGTTATTTTATAAGTGACATTATGCTTAAATATCCTACGATTCGTGCGAGAACATTTTGTAGTAGTATAGCTGTCTTATTGAAAAATTAAATGATTTTATAATCATAATTTAAATAATTGTACAAAGTTTCAACAGTGTTCATTAAGTGTATTATCAAAAACAACAAAACTAAAATAACCCTACCGATTAACATAACCTCAATGTGTTTTTTTTGGCAGCTTTATGTTGTTCACGTCACCCTTTTGCGAAAGTCATGTTAAATTATAACAAATTCACTACATGAGATTTCTCCAAAGAAAATATCATTCGTGTACTGGACTATTTGTGAAGTGTGTACCTTCTTTAACTTACCATTCCCTGAAAATACTGTAAGTATGCAAAGAAAATGTAATAAATAAGGCAGTACTCTATTGATTGATGTAATTATACTTGGTTTTAAAGTTAGGTTATGACGATGTGTGTTTAGAAGTATAATTCAAGTTTGCTAAACCCTATACATTCTCAATTTGTCATTATTTGGGATTCATACTGTCTTAAATTTCTGTTTTTTAAGTAATTCTGTAGTATTAAGGTGGTGTCTATTTTTGTCTAAAACTACCCGATGTTAATTTAAATATGTGTCAAAATGTGTAGTATAAGATCTATTAATAGATGGTAGAAAATCATAGCATTCAAATCTGTTATCTTGTCGTACCATAAGTCTATATCATATTTTGTATGTTAGAAAGTGCAATTTTATCTTTTGTTTCTAGCAAATTACAACTAGTTGTTTTAAAAATTACTCATCGTGGACTTGACACGTATGTGAGTAATTTATTACAATATGCGATAACATTGGATAATGTGAAGGTTTGTTGTATATTCCAAACACTATCGATAAAAATTTAAATTTTTATTTATTGTTTTCCCAATCCTGCCGCGAGATGGAGTATCCATGTGAACTCTACTCACCTTCTAGATATTTCTCTTGGACGCCATATTGGAATCACCAATGCATTGAGAAGTATGATAAACTCGAATATTTTACAGTCTTTGTCTCTTTATGATAATGATGGTTATTATTCAAACATCTAGCTACAATTGTGTCATTCTGTGCATCTTTATTTCTATATTGCAATAAACATGGAAAATACTAAAAAAAAATTGATATGAATTATTGAATGGTTATCTCGTTAATGTATTTATTAATTTCCGTCGGCATAAGGTGTGCAACACAATATGTGTGACTGTATTTATTTTTTATTATTATAATTTGAGGATTGTTAGTAATTATTTAGATACGATTTAAAAATGTTGTTACTGTTATAAAATGGTAAAGATGAAAGTTAAAGGTTTTTTTTTGCGTCATCAGATGTGATATACAATTTTGTATTTATATTTTATTTATGTTTTTGTATTTCTTTATTCTCGATACTTACATGTATACTGTGTTATTAAAACCCCTACGCTTAGCGGCTCTGAATCCATAGACAGCTCCGAGCGTATAGATATTATAGAACTACAGAGATCGAATTAAGGAAATGCATAAAATTATAATTGACAATGTTAAACTCACTCGACGCATATGTATTGGTCGTAAATTTCAACCACGAAAGTTGAAATGAACTACTTATTTTATGCTTAATTTTTTTACCTGACTATTCAACACAAAGGAAGGTAATGTGTTTATCAGCGTATATATGTATGTATGTTTTTATGTATGTTTGTTTGTTCCTTTGTGGCGCTCTGGAGGCCAAACGCATAAGATTCATGTTTCCTTACTTGTCGCCACTACAAATGTTTATCAAATTTAAATGGATCATTTTTAACATAATCTTGTTTTCATCTTTTTACATAATTTTGAAGCAGTGGGTTTTTTTTTATTTTTAATCAATTTTTCATTGTATTTTTGACGCCTGCACATGCGCTGCTGTGTTAACTCGACCATTCGTTATTGTAATTATCGATTTATTATTTAAAATATTTAGTTGGTAAAATTTTTATTCGTTACTTTTACGTATTATTCATTCATTTTAAGAAAATCAACGTGCAAATTCCCACCAAAGAAGTTGTATGATTATGTTTATAAATAGGGCATGATAATTTTGATTTTTCACCTAAATGTAGCTGTAGTAATCGGTGTACGTATTGATATTTTCAATGAGGTGCTTCTTATGTATACAAAACCATGTATTCTATTGTAAATATCTAAATATTTAATACTTTTATATAGATATTTTTTATCTTGAATAAAGTTTAAAACCACTTTCATGTTTTTTTTCTTATCCGAAAGTCTAGGCGCACACCATTGGTGTCTATATATATATAGTAAACATAATAGAGATTTCGAAAGGAGAGTGATTGTGGTAAATTAAGTGAATGGGGCCTTGTTTGTTATTATGAATAGAAAAAGTGTCTCACGACAAGCGCGCTTGGTTATCCATAGTCCTGATCCTTAGGCTTATATACGGTATTGAAAGTTGGGTATGTCAGAAGAAAAATGAAAGTAGAATTAATGCGGTGGAGATGCGATATCTGCGTAATACGTGTGAAGTGTGTCTGAAAGGCAGATGTAGGAACAGCGACGCCAGAGAGCGGCGTGGTTAGAAGGAAGATGTAGTGACTAGAGCAGAAAGAGGTGTGTTGTGGTGGTTTGGCCATTCAGAAATAATGAATGAAAAAAACTTACAGACCATATTGGTGGTATATTGAAGAAGGCCCAAATTTAAAGCACTAGAAACCGACGAGCTTGCACCAAAAGATCGATGGGGGTGAGTGGAGCAAGCCAGATGTGCAAAGATGATACCATGTAGAAATCCCTAATCCATGCCTACCCTTCTGGGAAATAGAAGTAAGCTTATATTATTATAAGTAATTAGGATTAATGAGGTTTGATAAAAAATTGTTTTCATGCTGAATAAAAGCTACTTCATCAGAGATACCTACGTACAAACAGCGTAATAAATTTTATTGGTACACACTTTTAATATCAAAAGTTTATGGTGGTTAAAATAAGAAATGTGTGTTTGATATTTAACATAATCGAGAAACCTCGTCTCGGGCACATGCAATGGGTTTTTAATATGGTACTAAGTTTGTTCCGTAGTGCGTAAGTTTCTTTATCGACGTAATTCTTCTATAGTCAATACAAATCGATAAACGTCACATCGACTTCCGGAGTTTTGTGGGAGAAGCACTGGACAAATGACTAAAATTCTTTTGATTGAACAGGTTGAACAGGAAAGAAATACAATTTCTTAAAGTCTTTTAAAAATAAGTTAACAATTTGTTCAATAGCCATACAGTCGGCGGAAGCGTTCTTCGGGGTTGTCAGTTCACGTCGAGCTCATAAATACTTACAATAGGTAGGTACGAGGGCTGATATTTACGCATCCGGAACTGGCCACATACAGAGCAATATTTAAAAAGTAATTACAACATTTGAAAATGGAACTCCTTGGCTGTAGAATACAGTTTATTTTATGTAACTGTCAATTGTTTCACCGTTGCGGCGCCATTTTGAAAATGGCGTGTCTTTATCGCCGTTGATTTTACTCGTGAAAATTTTCGTGCGATGATCTATTACGATTTTCGACGTGGGCTAATCCCGAAACAGTTCATCGATCGACTAACTTCGACTTTTGGGGATGAAGCACTATCAAAACCACTGTATATCACTGTTTTAGTGAGTTTAATCGTGGCCGGTCTGTTCACGGACGAATTTAAAGAAGGTCGCCCTAAGTCGGTTGGTGTACCACAACATATCGATGCTGTGCGGGAATTAATAATGCAAGACCGTCATGTTACATATCACGACGTAAAGGCGTCTCTAGGCATAAATATAACGTTTTGGAAAAAGTTGGTGAAAAACGAGCTCGCGGTTGGATTCTCCTTCATCATGACAACGCCTCACCACATACCGCCACACAAACAGCTAACTATTCATGGACGTTAAGTATAGAAATACTGGCTTACCCGCCTTACAGCTCTAACCACACACTATACGATTTTTATTTATTTCCTAGAATCAAAGACAACCTTCGAGGAAAGTGGTTTACGAACAGCGAGGAAGCAGTCCCTGCATATGGTGAGGCCGTCGAAGCGATCTTTGATTGCGAGTAGGTAAAGTGTTCCCTCAATAGTTCCATTGAACACGACGATCTATTGATCTCAACGGCCTTTATTTTGAAAAACTATAGTAATAATAATATCTTACTAGCTTGCTCAGTTTTTGGTTTTCTAATGGCTTTCAGATTGACCCACGTAAGTATAATATCTCTTATCTCAGGAGATAATCTACTTCTAGATAATGTTTTTTTGGAAACTATGTGCGAACGACACGTGGTCCCAAGATAAAAGTGTTGTGTGAAGAAAATGTGTAATAGGGCTTAAAAACAGACAAAACTGTACGAATTCTTTCAAGTAATTATCGTGTGAGAAAATAGAAAAAAAACACCTATAAACAGCATCAAGGGGTCAAACTTTAACTTTTCATTATACTAATATTTTCCAGATAAGTTAAAATTAAATAATATACGACTTAAAATTTAGACGAATTTGATACTCACTATAAATAAATTACGATAGTAATTATCTTTGCTATTTGGGAAAACAACACTTTTAAGAACAAGAAACCATAGAGAATTATGAATATATACAGGGAAAAAAACCTGACTGACTCAGTGTTGCAATATCATATAGTCGGGTGCAAAATATATATGACATAGTCATTTTACGTAGCCTATGTGTAGATAATCTCGCTTAATTGTATACATAAATAGGAATGTAAGTGTAAGGTATCTTTTACAACATTAAAAAATAACGAAGAAAGATTGAGCGTAAATTTGATTCTCTGAAAATGATTAGAAAGTTATCGTTGACTCTTTCAAATTTAAAAATAGTAAGCGCGTATAAAACTCCAATCAGACGCAGCACTCTCTTGAAAATCGATTTCTTGAAATCTATAATATCATTATAACCAATAAAAACAAATTCATAAGCTATTTTTTTTTCAGTCATCATATTTGTTACAGACTGTATTTCAACAGTTTTTTTTTTTTGGTTCTCGTAACAAACTTTGTTTTTCGTACAATCTTAGAGGCTCAGCAGTGCAAAAAAAAGGTGGCGTTACTGGCAGTCTTCAGCCAAAAAGAGATGACAATTATTTTATCAAATACTGTTTATAATTCGGTACCCCCTTATTTATAGTGTTTGATGATATCTGATACATGTTTGTTTCTGGTGTCTAATTATTATATTCTCGCGATAGTAATGAAATACGTTTGTTTCATCGATGAATTTATAAAACCGAACGGCAAGTGTCATCAATGGATACGGGTATCTGTGAAATGTTCTCCGAGGGCCTACATCCTGCATGTTGGTCGGACGATGTGAGAATGAACGCGTTATTCGCGCCTTTCAGACCGAAAGCGGCAAACCCAGAGTCGTGGGAGGTGAAGGTTAGGTTCTGGTCTGATATGTTAAGGCGATGGTGTAGGTTAAGGGGTGATCCTGTGCTTTCGGCTAACGAGGCAAGGTTAGCCTTCCAAAGGAAGGGCAGAACGCCTGCTTGTATTGAAATCGTCGTCGAAGAGTGCCTGCAGAAAGCTGACATCATAATTTTCACACGGATTCGTTACATATTAGCAATTTATGGTTTTTACTAGTCACTAAAACTCCTTTCTGTAGATTAAAGACTCGTGAGTACATTCAGAACAAATAAATTCACAGATCCTATTTTTACATTGTATGTCGAGTTTCTGATTGGATCCTTTGTTAACTTAATGCTGACAAGCGAAATTTAACATTAAAGTCTTTAAAAGAATGTGGAGCCTATGCAAATAGATAATTATTTTTACATTGTACATATTTTTTAATATTGCCTTGTAGATCAAACAATGTTCATATTTAAAAAAACTTATAGAAACCAATAGGTGATTGGATATATTTTTTTGAATGGCTTTATTATTACATTGAGATTTGATATCTAATGCATTACAATAGATTCTTTGTTGCATGTTGGTAATTATTTTTAATTGTTAATATAACTTGTAATGTACACTTCTATTTATTCTTTGAAATACATTATTAATTCGGTTCTTTTTTAAATAGTGCCACATTAAACATAATATTTACGAAAAAAAAAATTATCAAAATCACTGTTATCTTATGTACTTTTGTATCATTAAAATTATTTTTGAGTGTCAAATTGATTCGTTCAATTTGTGTTTTATAATAGTTTCTTTTAAATTTTCCCAGTTTGAAAAATTAATAGTTTTTGCTGAATTATCTAGAGCACATAGCGAGTACATTTCTTCGAATACAGTTTTTTTTCAGGAAAGGTGATCTTTCTTCTGTAAACGAAATACCTCCAAATTTTACATCACGGTCCTGAGAATTGGTTGTGTTGGAGTATCAATTTAATATTCAAACTACTGGCTTTAGCCATAACAATCATAAGTTTGTTTCTACTGTTTAAACAGACCACAGATAGAATACACTACCGAAAGCTACCATAGACTCAAATGAGAGATTCCTCGTGGAGTGTCCTTAACGTCAGTATCACAATTTTTTAAGATTAGGTCGATTTTGCTAAAATATGTTCTACTTGCTATTAAATTATAATGTAGGAAGTTTAAGTTCCATTTAAACAATTTTTGTGTTTAGAAAAGGTTTGTTTATGATTCTAAATGTTTCATATTCTATAACTATGAAATCGCTGCACAATTGTGATGGTATGGTAGGTGGTGCGAAGGATTATTTGAAGAGTCGTGTCTATCTATAACTTCATTTTTATGTAAGGCTGGAGGCAACCACTGCCATACTTTAAAAGTAGTTGAATTCGCCCGTATATATTTAAAAGGACAACTTTAAACATCCGATGGCGATAAGTCGGGTAGACCTAAAGGAATCAAAAATACACGTGAATACTTCGAAATCCTATTAATTATATGAATTGTGCACACAAAATACAGTGTTTGTATTGTTTTTTCTTTTTCACAAGTAGTAAAGCATAACATTTCTCAATATTCCATAATTGATCTCAATTTCTTAACAATCAAAGATAATACAAAACGTGTGGTTTATTTACAAAATGTGATAGTAAGTCCCTTTTAAAATTATGAATATATTAGATGTAACTGTACTGTACAACACTGTATTTAAAAAGCAGACACTTCTTATTTGGCACAAAGAAAAACGATTTTACACTAAATGGACCCACAGCGATGGGTAGCAGACAATTTTTTTCCTGCAATTACCTGAATTGCGTGATAAAAATTGTCTGCTCTTTCAGACATAGCTTTTGAATAATTTGTTCCATTTCAGGAACAAGCGACCCGACTTCTCTCAGATCACCCTTCGAACCTTGAACGATTTGGCACCATCGAAGAGTTGATGACGAACACCAAGTTCAATAGTACTCAAAGAGAGACCTTCGAGATACTGCTCGGATAATAAATATCAGAAGGACAAGCGACGAAAAAGGGGGAAAATAATCAAATTGGATAATGCCATGACCTTTGTTGTTTTTTAAGCTTTCGACTTACTATAGAAATTTTTAAGAATCCTGCGAAATTATTACGAAATGCTGAACAGATGGGCGGCCATTTTTAAAGTGTCGCGGTTTATTGAGAGTTCAAGTAGATTCAGTATACTGTCCAGTTTTATTGTCTTGTTTGTTAATTTTTTACTTGTTTACATAGCGCGATCAACTTTGTTATACAGACTGAAATTTGTGGTGCAAAAGTAGAGGTGAAGTTATTAAAAAAAAATTTAAATTCATGGTTTCCTCTGTGGTAAAATCTTTATAGTTTTTGTCAAATAATTCCGCTAAATAACAATTTGATCAGCTTCGGATCTTACTTTTTTAATTTATCAGAGAATTGTTTTCCAAATAATTATTTGGAAATTATTTGGAATTTTTTAAAGTCTGGTAATTACCAGACTTTAAAAAATTTTAAAAAAAAGATGGAGGTGCTCAATTCGACTGACTTTTTTTGAATGTGAGTTACTCGATATCTCCGAGAGTAGTAAACCGAATTTCAAAATTCTTTTTGTATTCGGTAGGGTATATCCTCGAAATGGCCTCAAGTCGGGATCTGATGATGGAACTCCAGTGAAATCGAGGGCAACCCTCAAATATTACAGGCACGTACAATAGTTTTTAAATATTTTCAAAAAAAAAACTATTCTATTATTTACGTCTGGTATTTATGATCTCATGTTACTGAGCTGTTGATGGAAGGTATAACTCTTTAACGATTAGAAGTTGAGAATAATTCTTTAAATATTATAATCTCGTTATACTTTAGTATAGATCAACTGTGTCTCTATGAATGGTCAGTAATTTGAAAAGAGGATTAATTGCAAAGAAAGGAAATTATGTCAAGTTGTGCAACCTCAACATTCCTGTAAGAGCTTTCTAATTAGGGGGTCTTTTAATAACTTGTTTGCAACTAAGTCCCATAAAATCATGCCTCCTAGTGTTTTGACACGACTTAGAGCTACATATGTTTGTCCTTTTGCGATTTTTTTTTTTCTAAATCGATAACTGCCTTTTCGAGTGCTGTGCTTGTGAACGGTTACTGCCCAATTTAAAATAATTGGTAGCATTCTTCGCTCGATATCACGATATCCCTCTGTGCCTGAAGGGTTATGGAAGCCGGACAAATTACTATACAATCATCGTGGTCTTTGATTTTAGTCCCAATAGTAGGATCATCAAACTTTATCAAGACGGCTTCAGCTAATTCTCCTTCAAACCAACCAAAATGGAGTGCGAGCGAAGTGCCTTTAAGTGGATAATTGCTTTTTTTTCTTAATAAAGCTGGACACGTAGGTATTGTTGCTTTGGAGAATTGTCGTACCGTGAATAGTGTGATTGGTACACGACTATTTGTTTGTCGGAAGTTATTGACGAACTCCGTAAAAATAACCGCAAACTTCGTATTACATTGCTCTACGATTGCACCAATTCTCACACGGCCAAACAGACAACTAAATCTTTGAAGGAGACATACGTAGAACTTTGAACAATCCTGCATACAGTTCCGACTTGGCATCTAGTGATTTTTTCTTGTTCGCAAAAATTAAGAACCAAATACACGGTTAATGATTTTCATGACCAGGAGAAGCTGTCAAAGAGTTTGAAGAACATGTTTCCAAGGTCTTCAGAGACGAGTAGCATTAATGTTTTCAAAATTTATTTATTCGTATAAAAAAGTGAATTCATGCTAATGGATAATATTTTTAGAAATAATAAATTCATTTTTGACCATCCATAGTCATTTTTTCTGATGTTTTTCGTGTCATAACAAAATAAATTTATAAAAATCAATATTTGAATAAATTAAATATTGATTAACTAATTACAATTAAGTAAAACATTTACGGACTCTGAGAAAGCATTTAGAGGGCAGTTTTTGAAATTATAATCCTTCCAATAAAAAGTTATTATTTTCGTATTATAGCCACTGAGCATATAAAGATATATTTATATGCTCAGTGATTATAGCAAAATTAAGTTTTAAATATTTTTTTTTTGAAGTAATCATTATATGACTAACTTTAATAGATGGAGAGATACTACAAATTCAAGAAAAGCATTTAAGTAGCAATGTTTGTTCATACGGTTTTTTTCTCGTTGACGTTTTTCGTGTTATAGCAAAATTTATTTTTAAAATACCAATTAATTCTAAAATTTATTATTGATTACCTAATTATAATTAGCTGAACCAATTACTGATTCAGAAAAGACATTTGGGGAGAAATTTTTAGCATACATTTTTCTCAAAAAAAACTTGATGTTTTTCGTATTATAGCAAATATAGTTTCTCAGTAATTATTTTTCAAAATTTAACTCATAATCAACTAATTATGAAAGATGTAGAATAATAACGAATTTTGAAAGAAAATTTATGGAGCGATTTGTTAGCATAAAATTTTACAAACAAAATTTGATGTTTTTCGTGTTATGACAAAATTAAAATTTCTGTAATTATTTTTTCCAAAAATTAGTTATTGATTAATTAATTGTAACGGTTGTGGAACAATTATTAATTTTGAAAAAATATTTGAAGAGCTATCTTTCATATTTTTTGTGTTGTAGCAAAATTAAATTTTCGGATTTTTTTTTTCTAATATTAAAGGTTAATTAACTAAACGTTGGATGTCCACAGAAAACTTTTAGAATAGATAAAATTAAGAATGGGAGTCGCCACCTTTGTCCCTGCGTCTTTCGCCCGAATCCCTTATGGAGGGCCTTGCCTCACTGACCCGTGGACCAGGTGTTTCGAAGGCGACCGGAATAAGAGGTACGTGTTCTTCAGAATGCTGTATTTCAGATGGCGGTAGGTTCGAGCTCGGAATCTGCTAGTCTTGAGGTATTATGAAGGCGGGATACTGCGCACATTTTGACACATGTGGCATCTCAGATTAGACAGCGCCCTCTTTGACAGAAGATTGAGGTTAATCCACGAGGTCGCTTATCATCCGAGTGGCTAAGACCGGGAGGCTGAAGAGTGCACGAAACGTAGGCAGCCAGAGCTAGGTTGACAACTCAGCCCCTGATGGCCATTAGCCTCTGGGGTTGTACCACAAATACACGAGTGTGGTTCGCAGACATTACAGCTCCACAAGAGTGCGACAGCCACCTGGAGAGAGTTGTTGTTCAGTGATGTGCCAAGTTGGCTGAAGGCAGCGTATGCAATCATACTCCAGGTCTTAAGGCAGCCCTCGGCCCAAGCTTATAAAAAATTATGAAAGCAATAAAAGATCGTTGATAATAGTCCACTACATTTTGTATTTACGAATAAAAACATAAATATTATTAATCACACAACATATAAAATATACAAAGCACATGTAACTTATATTTTACGAACATTTTTATTACTTGTAAATATTTGGGTACAATTGTTATTTAATTTTTAATTTTTATTTCATGGTTTCTATATCGAATCGGGTCCTTATTTAATTTCCGCTTGAATCGTTCTTTAACAGAAATTCCATATATAGATAGCATTCATATTGTCTACGTCCAGTTCTTGAACTAAGTCTTCAAGCGAGTCTTTCTGCTATCAAATCTGCGATTCTGTCTATAATTTCCCAGTCCGATAATGTACCATTTTTTTTTTTTAATTTTCACCTCATTAGTAAATTATTGACTCTATAGTTTGCATCATACAGCTGTAAGGCAGTTTGAAAAATTCTCTGTTCGTAGAATGTCTAAACGCTTTCAGGGCGTCGTGGATGGTCCTCTCGATATCCCTCACGTCGGAGACCTCCCAGTGGCGACAGTAATACAAGCGATCGTCCACGGTTCTCCCGGAGTTCAATCTCCTCAAGCGCTCGTCCAAGTTGAGAGTTGATCCTATCTTGAAGAGACTGTTTTCGCGATAAAAGTCCGACGTCGCCACGTAGATATAGCCATCTGTAGCCATCTCTAGTTTCGTTGCACTATTTTCCAGCTCAGTGTTATCCGGTTCGCCTGACACTCTTAGCCTTTGCTTTACTTCCGAAGGTTCCCAATATTTTATAATAGTAGTTTCCAAAAGTTCAATTCTGATATTTTCAAGGGTTTGTAAGTGTTCGATGTACGATAAACTTTTTTTCTCTTCCGAAGCCTCAATTTTATTAGCCGATTTGCTTTTATTAATTTTATACATCCGATTCTATGGCGATCGTCGGCACTTAATACTGCCTTAGTCTCTGTAAAAATAAGCAAATATATTGGAAAAAAATTGATCTAATTCTAATGTGTACAGTTTTAAAATCGTTATATTTTTCGGATATCATAATGATTGTCATTCTATAGAACGTAACAATATAAGAAAGTTCACATTTGATTAAGAGAAATTTTAGTTGTTATTCAATACACAACATGGACAAAACTTTGGTTTTTCGCTAAGTTAGTTAATAATTTAAAAAGTTGGTTGGTAGTATTCATTCCGACTTTCAAATATTGTGGGATTTTCAAAACGTTGACCAAATTGTCAGAAGAGACAAAAGGTAATTTTTTATACAGACGTTATTGAAGCACTCCTAATTGTAATACTGAAGGATCTTACGTATCTAAAATTATATCATAATAGCATGCTCTTGTAAAGCAGCTCAGAAAAATCTTCTGAAATATGAACTTGACGTCACTTTCATATGACTTAGGCATTGCATTTATTGATCTATGATCTGAAGAATCACTGAAAGCGATCATTTCTACGATTTAGGTGCAGAGCACACGCAGATTCTCCCTCTCCCTCCACTGCCCGCCCCTCCCCGCGGACAGCACCGGCCGCCACAAAGCTAGCGAAAATGAGTTGATATAAATGCAGTATAAGATATTAGCTTTATTTCCGTCTGTCCTAAGTTTGATAGTTCTTTCTTCTGGATCGTTATCTACTTAATAGAAGGAAAGGCTTTCTATACGTGACCATAGAATAATTCTCCTGTTATAGACTTTGAAATCGTTATCGGCACTTGTGCGATAAGCTCTATTACTACTAGAAAAATCGTCTGCTGAAAGGACAACGTGCAATACGATCACACAGAGACCCGACGATGGTTATGTAAATTCGTACTCACTTGACGAGCGGCGGCGGCCGAGTGTTCAACGTCGACGGAATATGGGACACACAACGCGTCCTGGCTTTTTATACTCTTCGCGAATGCGAGGATAATGCGTCCGCAGAAGCGCATGCCGTCCTGCGCAGGTACAGTCACGAAGATTATTTACGAACTGCACGTACAGCTACAGACTGCGAATTTTCCATTTATTGTTTCGGTAAATAAAAAATAATCGATAACTGTACCTAGGACAGGTCACAATTTTTTTACCAGAAAAAAAAACGAATTTCAATGTTATGAGAGAAATGTGGTGCCCGAGCATGGTCTCGCTTCACACGACACAAAATTTTCATCGTCGATGTCGTTGTCTATGTTCAGCTACACTTTATCTATACTCTATTTGGCTACCGTAGTCTCTGACTCAGATACAATGACGTGAATGATGAGTTTTTTCGTTGAAGTATCTGCCGTGCAAATATTTTCTTTATTTTCGTATTCAATGTCATCTCTTTTTGCTTAAATATGTCCACTCGCATACACTCCTTAGATTGACTTTTCCTCTCACCAGTCATATAACCTTAATATCGACGATGAATTAATATTGTCACAGAAATTTAATGTCGTGAATTTAGGATTCTTGTAGAAATCAAAAAAGGAGATTTGACACACTGTAACAATCAATGAATTCAAGAAAGCCGCCGCTATGATTAGTGACATTTAATAAATTTCATTGAAGGCTCCACATATTACAACCTTCTTATTTTTGTTACCAATTTTCGACAAAGCCTAATCCATAACGGAGTCAAATAGGAGGCATGGAGGAAGTCTGTACGTAGGGCGCGCTGAGAGTTTCTGAAACGGACGAGAAAAAATGACTATCAATTATCAAAAATAAATTTATCGTTTTTCAAAGTATTCTCCGTTAGCATAAATTCATTTTTTTTATACGTATAAAGCAACGAAGAAACCAATTTTGCAAACATTTATACCACTTCTCCCCGGTGGCCTCGGAGACATGTTTTTCATGCTCTTCGACAGCCTTTTCTGGTGATGAAAATCGTTGATCGCGTGATTGGTTCTTAATTCTTGCGAACAAAAAAAACGTCACCAGGTGCCAGATCGGGATACAGCAATATGCAGTATTGCTCGTGACTTCCACATTTTTCTTTTCCAAAAATTAATTTTCTGTTTCGCCGCGTCAGAACCGGCATCGTCGTGGCGCAAGATGGTACGACGTTTAAGGTTATTTTTACGGAGTTCGTCGATAACTTCCGGCAATAAATGGTAGTATACCAATTACCATGCACGGTAGCACAATTCTCCAAAGCAACAGCAGTCATATTTCCAGTTTTATTGAAAAAGAAGTACTTAATATTCTTCTTATTTTTTTTATATTACACATATTTTTTTTTATTATATGCATTTATGTTATATGTTTTCTTTTCTATCTTCTCCATTAATAAAAACTGGATCGGGTGTGTGTTTATTCTCTATGGATGGTTGTAACAGATAGAAATAAAAAAAAATCGTCAAACGAGAAAAAAACAAAAGAAAAGAGTGTGTAGGGCCTTGTACAATATTTATTAATTGTGATAAATTTAAAACTATTTTTATTGATTTTCAGTGGAAGACTTTATTTGTTCTTGGCATATATAAATTCTCAAATGATAATAAACAATCCAACATCAACGCTAACAACAATACAACAATAAACATACAAAGTACTATGACAGCATCAAAAAGTAAAAAGTAAAGTGACATGAAATTCAATAAAAAAAAGTGCTTGGTACAGCCAAATGTAATACGCGACTGTACTTTTGATAGCGACAGTATGTGTGCGTGCGCACGCACTATAAGCACACACATTAATACAGTCAAATGCATGATGGCGTGATCTGCCCGCCATCCGCAACCACTCCGCTAACAACTACTTTTAAGGCTTTCGCACACAGCTCGGCGATTTGGTGATAGAAACCGAATGACGCCAGGAGCTGACTGAATCCCCCAGACTTCGTACGGGCTTAGCTGAACTCGTTAGCAGTTATTGTGTCTAATTCGTCGAGGAAAATATTTCTCTCTAACTCGCTACTAGGATGAGTGAGAATTTTACAATTGGAATCATTAAATTCGGTCGACGGTAGAGCTGGAAGGTGGTCGTAGGAACTTTGTAAAGAAATAATGAAACCTCGCCGGGTTTGAGCTTGTCTTGTTTGCCTTGACAAGTATTCTGATCCTAAATGGTTTACAAAAGGTGACTATGCTTGTGGGTACAAAGTACAACACATACCCATCGAATTTTGTCCTGTTCGTTTGCACGCGTTCCGAATTAGTTTATAAAATTTCGGTCAAGTTTGTGATAGTACAGATCAATAGCTTACATTTAGATTCACTTGCATGCATTTTTAAGGGTACAGATAAAAGCTAGCTGCTATACTTTCACATAAAAAGCACCATCCATGTTGTCTCTAATTCAACGTGAGCAAATCCTCTTGCAAACGCTTGCTTTGTAATACTAAGTTTGAAGGTGGCTACGAGCATTGCAAATCTGCAATGCTCGTAGCCAAATCCAAAATTTGTGTTTGGATTTGAACGTGGATTTTCGTTTAGTAAGGTGAACACCTATCCAGTGCTGTTAGGTATGAAGATGTTGAAACATGTCACGTCGTTGATGTTGTGACATGTTTAAACATATCATAGCATCAGCGACAACAGTGTAACGGTGTTATACTTCTACAACGTACCTTTGGAGAGATGAACGGTTTTTGTCCTATACTCATGGACATAATATGTACAAAGAGGAAACAAGTACAAGAAGAAAAGACGTTTAGAAATGACCGGATTGAGATGATGCAAAGTTCAGTAACTTTACAAAGTCATATAATTAAAAAAACTAATAATATAATTAATATATTTAACGAACGAGTTATTTTGCTATAACAACTATAAAAAGTGATGAAAAATTAAAAACGAACTATTGCATTATTAGAAAAGTTAAAAATCAACTTATTTCGAATAAATTGATTTTTAACTTTTTGTAATAAAAAAGTCATGGGGTGCCTAAACGGGACTACAATAAATATCACCTGTACGTTGTCCAAAAAGTTTCTTGTTTTAAGCACTGAGTACGGAAAGCCTTATCGTGGTGAAGCACCAGCTTAACTATTTCCAGTCGCTTGCTGTTCACAGCAGTAAGAACTTTTAAAATAATCCCTAATAGACCGTTCTGCATTAATGAGTTTTTGATCTCGCAAGGATACCGAACTCCTCATGAACGGTAAAAAAAAATTCTACCAAAATTTTACCCGCATTTCTCGCTTGTTTGTCGTTAGCCGGTTTCGGTTCGTCTCGAAACAGGCACACGGTCGACTGACATTTGGCCCCTGGAACAATTGCCCCTTTGCCCCTGATTACAGCGACGAAAACCGATGTTTTTACTCAATAGCTTCACGACCACAGCGCCGCATCGCCGTACGCCGGAAATTAAAAGATTTTCTAAGCTGCATGCAAACGGAAACGTAAATTCGCACACGGAGCATACAAAATAAAATAAAGCTTATGAGAAAAATGAAGATTGAAATTTTTGCGATACAATCTAAATTCAACGATGAACAAAAATAAGGTATGTATAAGCCTTTACATAAGGTGTCAAGTACCTACCTAATCATAACATCTATTATTCAGTCATTTATAAATTGATGTAGAATTCATCGGATCCAATTTATAATCTAAAGCGAGGGCGTAGCCAGCATTTTCTGATAGATCTCCATTTCTTCACGATGCCGCAAACGCGCCAGAACTAGGGTTGGCCAGAATTCGGAATGCCGTGAGCCCAGCGCAGGCGTCAGTTTTTTTTTCTTCGTTCGAAGCACGAACTGCCAGTATACGGGTAGCGATAGCTTTGCGAATTCACGCTAATGGAGGACGACGATTTGTTGGCATTTTTATTATCAGAGAAGAAGAAGAAAAAAGAATCATCAATATCGGGCACATCCGTCGAGTGCCCGTGCAATGTGAAGAGTACGAAGTTACGAGCGCGCACAGACAAACTCTATGATTTGTATAGGACGTCAATAAAAATCCAGTAATAGACCGCATACTTGCACACGTGGTAAACTAAGAGAACACGTCTGCTGGGCGGCGGCGCGTACAAGATGTACGCGAACGCTGATCCCCGTGTGACGTTTTCAGATTTTTTTTTTTCTGAACTGAAAACGAATGGGTGGTCTGGCATTCGAAACGGGCGTGGCATGGCATGAGATTTCTATGTATATCCACGGCATGTTCCTAGAACAGTATGCCAAGTGACGTCGTGCCATGGAAACAGCGAAAATAAATGTAATGATGTAGGTTTCTGATAGGGTTTCGTGATTTAGGCAATAAAGGGCCTTGTAAAGTTTGCAAAATACTTGTATCGCATCGCGTAAACCCTTCCGGGCTTCTGATCTAGCATCGATTGTTGAGCGAATCCGTGTGAAAACGAACTGCTTCGTAGACATTCAATTATTGCTGTACATTTTTGAATTATTTACGAACTACGAGGTCAAAACTCGTCTATATGACTATATGGATTTAAATAAGACAGTGGGTATGTTCACGCCGTGTGTACGTCGGGGTGGGCAGGAACGTTTTCATCGCAAACGGTAAAATCGTGGTAGAAAATTATTAAAGGTCAACTTTTCGAAAATTTCACTTAATGTCGGCCTACTCTATATATAGCCTAAAGTTATTCGCTGGTTGTAAATAACTTTAGGCTAACTAGTTGCAAAGGGTTTGATTTTCTGCCGTCTTCGAGTATGGGAATAAAATTACTTTCCCTCGTTAGAACGGAAAACACGCCACCATCTACACACCTAGTAAAGATAAATGACAAATTTGGTGGAATACGATCAGCAATGAAGTTTAGAAATTCAACTGACAGACAATGGAGGTCGGCAGTCTTTTTCGTTTCTGAGGACATAAGCACCTTAATAAGGTCTTCAGAATTCACATATTTAAATTCTAAATTAATGTTACAAGGTGGAACATTTCCCTCAGTAACAATCCCGTAAAAGCGGTGGTTGAAGTCAGAGATTTGGAATGTCACTTAAAAAATATTTACATACATTTCTATGTATACATTCCTTCTCAATCTTATACATTTGTACTCTATCTCTTTTTCTCTTAACGCCTCCCAGATTTGTATGTATTAACGAGTCGAATGCCTCGCTAAAGTCGACGAATTCTAAATAGTATGTAAGTTGATATTCTGCATACTTCTCGACGATTTGTCTAACAATATGAATGTGATCAAGGACTGAGTAATCTCTTAAAACCTGCGTGTTCTATTGGCTGTCGTTCGTCGAGTTTCCCTTCTATACGCTTGAGTACAATCTTTGCGAATTTTTTGTACAAGTTAGACATTAAACTTATAGGTCAATAGTTTCTAGTCGTTGTCAATAGTTATAGGTCAATATTTCTTTTTTTATTTTACCATTTATCTTAAGTGGAAGGTCAAGATGGCGGCATACAATTTCATCAACTCCATCCCTTTCTGACACTTCAGATTTTTTTCAGTACATCTTTGCTATTTTTCATTTTACTTTAATACCATACGTTTCAGCCACGATAAGTACACGTTTAAAAATTTTCGAGTATTCGGGTTAGAAATAACTTAAAAACTTCTAAATATAAATATAACTAAGTGAAAGTTGTGCAGAGAATATTAATGTTCGGCGAAACTCGTTTTTTTTTATGTTACGCCATAATAGTTATAAATCTCTCTTTATATACGTATAGTCCCACTATCGCCAAATCATTTAATGAAAACGACTTACTTTAATAGTTTCTGTTTGAAACTATTAAAGCTTTATTGTTTACTAGCGGCCCGCCCGCGGCTTCGCCCCCGGTGTTTTTAATTTTTCATACAAACCTTGACAAATTATATACCTAAAGCTTTCTCATAACTGTATTTGACAGTTCAAAAAGAAAAGTGCTCCGATCGTCACCAAACTTTACAGGATTACTCGTACAACTTACCTTGAATTCTTAAAAATCCTTAATAAATTACTTTAATATACTTCAGTATACTTTATTAAACTTCATACATATACTAACACAAATTTGGGTTATAAAACAATAGAATCTCGTCATAGTAAATAAAAACTGTATTCGACAGTTCAAAAAGTAAAATGCTCCGATCGTCACCAAACTTTACAGGATTACTCGTCAGGTCAATCTATAGATTTCCTGAAAGCTTCATTAAAATCGGTCCAGCCGTTTCGGAGCCTACCCGGAACATACAGACACACTTTCTTTTATATATATATATATATATATATATATAGATACAATACACGTTACAGTCATTTGTATAACACATGGAGTAGTCGCCATATTATAGTTCAAAAACACCCTACTTGATACTTTTTTAATTTCCAGCAATCGTTTTTAATTCAATGGAACCTCTTCTAAACGGTAAGTAAGAAAACGTTCATGGACCTATGTAGTCCGATTATAAATCAATAATAATTCATTTCTAATATGTTTTGACATTTGTGACACTTTGTTAAAGATCTGTCTTAAAGACAGACGTGACTCTTTTAGACACCAAAATAAATTTTGACATATTGTAATACCAAACGTCTAATATGCTTACATTAAAGTCTCCAAATATTACAATATATTTGCTATTGTCAGTCATCTTACTTAAGGGTAGATACATAATCAAATAACTCATAAAAAAAATCAAAAGACCCGCATGACATGTCCACAACATCAGTAATTTCCTTTACTTTAAAATTATTTTCTGAACGATGAATTTTAATAGCCGAAATAATTCTAGGATTTCTACACCAGATTTCGCAATTCGTCGCTTGCTTACACAAACGCCACACGCGGGTCCCTCGACTTCCGAATTTCCTCCCCATTTTCACAAAATCGGCCCCGCCCTCGTCCAGCGACGATGTGTCCAACGGCGAAGGTCGAGGTCGACAGTGAGCCGGCGGTACATGTCATTAATTTAACTAATTAATTTATGCATTTCAGCCACAACAACGCTATCGTATCGCACCGCGGTGCGCTCCTCGGCGGTCAGCGACGGTTATAAATAATTAATACGCCAGAACAGATAAGGACCGGTCTGCGCGAGAGCACAACTTTTTCCAGAGTCAGAGTGCAGAGACAAGATAGACACTAGCGTGTCACACGCGTATAGTTTCAGTATATATTAACATTTATATTAAATCAAATTTTATGCGTGGATCATGGTCAAAACTTCTAGAACAATTTTACTTATAATATGAATCTTAACGAACTTAAACGGAGATATGCATTAAAAAAAAACGCCATTTATAAACAAATTGCTTTCGCTTAATATCTAGATCTAGTCTAGAGATCATCATTTAGCTGAATAGGACGGATATATATTCCCTGTTGAAAATATCTAATACAGTCCCATACAAAACAATAGAATCTGTAATGGCTTATATGTAATCTATCTGGAAGAAAAAATTTCCAGATAGAGTTAAATTTGAAATCTATATGCAAGTCCATCATAGCAAGGTTTCTTTATTGGACTTAATGGGATTGCAATATTATTTGTATCTGTATGGATCCTAACTGCACCTTACCTGTAGGTCTGTATCCTTTTTTATCGTAAGTCCATGTGGACATAAAAACCAATGTGGATTTCCGAATACGAAATAGAAAATGCTTTTAATGCTTTTTAATGACAATTCCACAATCGGAAAAAATGATATATTCTATATGTAAATCCAGATAAGAACTCTGCAGACATTTTTCCATTAAACTTTCCGTTTCGTCCCTTCGAAAGTTTTTATGGGTATGGATATGGATTTGCAGCGACAAAAGCACATTAGATTCCAATACAATCATTTCTTATTGGAATCTATTGGATGTTTTCAACAGGGTTGGTAAGCTCCATGAACGATAAACATTAGTATACAGAGCAATTGAAATATAGCTTAAGCAAAATCAAAAATTACGAACGCTTAAAACTTGACGGATTGTGGAAAGTAATAAAATCTGTTTTATCAGATGAAGCGAAAACGTGTGTGAAAGTAAATAAGAGAACGAACGTTTTTAAAAACAGTGAATAATGGTAAATTGAAGAAAGAAAATGGTTGGTGAAAAGAAAAACCAGGGCCGGATTCACCTTCTGCAAGGGCCGATCAGATAGTGCAGAATCTGAAAGTGCATTGCATTACAATTACAATTTCATCGTTAACTACCATTACCTTGAAAGCGACTCTTTGCCCGTTGTCGTTTTCCGTCACATAAATAGCTAGCTCGTTTATCCTATTCATGTTTTTATCGATTGTCAGTGTAAATTGTTAGATATGCATATTGTCCTGACAGGAAAGTTGAGTGTTGTTAACTATTACCGTAGTTATTTTAAAATCCATTATCATGCTCCGCATTGCTATATTTAAATGAAGTTGACGGCTTACCATTAACGCATAGTCGCAAGTCTCGATTTGTGCGCTTCTATCGTCTAAACCCTATGCGGGCAACCACCGCTCCCGCTGTAAGATTTGATAGACATAGAGAAAAAATTCACGTCTGATGTCTATCGCTAAAAATTATGAACACTACATTAAAATGCACCCCGCGAAAGTATTTGCACAATAAAATTTGGCCCACGATACGTCAAAGGTTGCCCATGATCTACAGCTACGACTCACAAAGTCATCTGGTAAACGCTATATATGTATCGCAACCAAGAAGATTTATATAATTCTTCATTAGCGCAGTAGCGTCGGACATTCTAGCCTCAAGAATGCATTCTTGCATCAATAATGTAGCCATCAAAGAAAAGAATCGTGAATGTTTTCATGGGGTTTTTATATTTGTGACGGCTGTTGGTCAATCTTTGATATAAAAAACTGACGACACGTAAACGTACGTGCCGTCATATGTCTATCTTCATGTTTCGCCTGTACTTAAAATTTATATTCCACACCGACGAGCTTCTTATAATTGAATCATTGGTGATCAAATGATTTTCAGCTCTTCGAGTTCCAACATCAAGGTTTGTTTAAAAAGAAACGCGGTACTTTTTTTCAATTCTGTACTACGATCTGCCGAACACGTTGTTCGATTTTGAATTGCTTTGCGCGATTCGACGTAGTTTTTTAAGCAAAGAAAACTAATCAATATCAATCATCAATCAAATTAGAACTTTAGGGAGTTATTTTGAAATATACTTTTTTTGCGTATATTTCGTAACAATATCACTCTTACTGACCAAGCATTTTTGATGTAGTTTGCAACGAACAACGTTAATTTCTATGCAGGACAGCATGTTAGATTTTTTTTAATTTACAGCATTATTGTGGGAGCGACTTAGACAAAGCCGAGGCAAACGCTAGTATCATGGCAGGCATGGCATGGAGGCAAATGTAGGCTATATTACTCGTGGAGAGTGAAGCTTGTTATGAGTTCAAGAATTTTTAGAATCTGCAATAGCACAAATATGCAGATGAAACCAAGACGAAATGTCAATAGTCTACTTTACTGAGGGAGCTTCTTATTAGTGTAAGGATTTTTGTAGCCGGTTCAGTAGTTCGATTCAGTAATACAAATACGCAGACGAAGTCGGGTACAAATGCTAGTTTTATTTCAGATTCCTTCCCGTTAGCGCGTGTAATATAACGCCCGTTTCATGCGTGTAATAAACGGATTAATAGTTTAGAAATGCATAACACACACTCATTGAAGGTAGTCTATCCCTAGGCGAAATTTGAATATTATCCATTCAATCTTTTGAGAGATTAGCCTAGACAAACAAATAAACACACATTTTATCGATAGATAGTTGTAGTAAAGTTTAAAAATTTATTAGTATAATAGATTAGGTCTGTCATGGAACAAATATTTATGACAAAATTTAAACAAAATATCATATTTACAGTTCCTTACATTAGTATAGATAAATAAATGAAAGTATTCAATTTATTATTCCAGGAGGTGATTAACTGGTATTTGAATTTCGATTAAAATCTCTTCTGGTATTTCGGAGATTAGCCTGGACAAACATACAGACAGATCCCTTATCGGAATCGCATAATATAGTCTATAATTTGAGCAATCATATTTTTTAAAAGCATACCAATTTTTGTCACGAACGGTCTAACCGCTCTCAAGTTATATAGACACATAAGTTATATAGATAGACAGACACACGGACAGACAGATACAAATTTTAAGATGGCAGAATCAGGCTGAATGAGTCCTAAAACGAATCACAAAATTTAACAAAATACATATATATATATGTATACGTAGAGATATACGTTACTGACTTATACGGTGCATTTATATGGTAAATACATTTTCCATGATGAAAAAAATTCATAACACAACTTTATCTAAATGTGCTTTCGTTATTAATTTGTTTAAAGTCGGTTTCAACAAGTTAAAGAACTTAAATTAACAAACATGAATATGACACGTTTATTACTGAGTCAAAACGGAGATAATCTACTTTTTTAAGGCAACACAACTTTAACTGGAACCGATTCCAAAAACGACTAGTTTGATATTTTTGAAGTCTGTTTTGATTATTTAAAAACGTTTTTGAAGACGATATTTACTTTTTTTCGAGAATTTATTCTTTTATTCTTAATTTCTTCTTAGATAATGACATTAATATTATAATAAAAATAAAACTTAATTTGTTTATTCGCCTATGTTTTGTGTTTGTTTGTTAATTCTTCATCTTTACTAGACGGAAACTGGCCGCAATAAAATAATGAAAATTGATTTTTATAAATCGCATTTATCAGAAAGCATGTAACTAAAAGGTAATTACTACAATGAATAGTTTTTATTCGCTTAGACCAATATTGATAGAAAGTGGGTACTATCTTTTATGATGATGATTTACATTTATAATACCTACTGACCCTTAGAAATTCAGGATCCAACACAGATCGTAATTAATTATCATATTTATATTACTAATAATAAATCAAAAACTTCGAGTTTTTGTATGGTACTTGAATTAATACCGCTAATGAATAGTAGATGTCGCTTTACGATAAGGTAGAGGAACCCCTAGTTTTTAGTACCTACGCGATTTAGTAAGCCGTGTTGAATCTATGTAACAAATCGGTGACTATATAATTTAGAAAAACTGAAAAGAATACAACTATGTAGCACTCATAGTCTCTAAATATAGATATAATTTAGTGTCACTTTAGCTCAACAGATGTCGCACCTAGCGTATTACAAACTCTCACATGACGAAATGCGTCCACAAGAGAACGAAATTATGTGCGCTGTATAATTACTCGGACACCTAAATTCAGAAAATCAATTTTTGTAGACTCGTCTGGGAGTCTTTTAAACTCAATTCTTATAAGTGGGGAGGGAAAACGGGAACCTTATAGTTATGTCGTGTTTGTCCGTCTGTCCATATGTGACAGGCGTATAATTAAAATACTAAGAAACTTGTATTGATAAAAAATTATATTGAACATGTCTATATAGACTGTTTTTGAGTTATTGCCCAAAGACTGCGCTTTTTGGGTATAAAGAGCATAACTTCATGGCTTTTGCCGATCCACTTTTACATTAATTTAATATAATAGTAATAGTCGACATACCTACTTGTTTTTCTAGTTTATAAGCGACTAAAGTGCTTATGACTGTTCTGTGCGGGAAACATAGAAAGTGTAACAACCTACTTTTTCATCTGTAGTGCATGTCTTTGTAATAGTGGCTTCAGAACCCTGTAATGAGCACGGTCCGTCATGCTCTTGGCCAGTTTTTTATGTAAATACTTCACCTTTTCATTCGACCGTAATATATTAAATACTATATTTTGACCGAGCTATCTCTTTCTGATTGTACGGTTCCCATCATAGATGTAATGGTTTTTATTATTAGTAGTATTAATATATACCGAGCTATAATCCTGCGTCTCTCAACCTGGGTTCCGCAGATAAAATAAAATTAAAAACAGTGCGTGGAGTCACGGAAGAAGTGAAACTTCGTAATGTGGAAATGAATATAAGAAGGGGTAGAAATTGCGTTTACATCGAGCATTACAATGGCGAGACGAAATCTACCGACTCACTCTCTTTCTCTCTCCCTCTTGCGTTGGAATATTGGACGCGACTCGTTGCTAACGCTCCCGCTGGCCTGTAACAGGTATACTACGCGCATGCGTTCGAGTTCCACGTAGATAGCCTGGTTAGCTGTCTCGCTTGGCGGACGTGCTCGCACTCTGCCATTGCGTTATAGCTACTGGTTGTAATTCTGCTATCGTAGCATTTTAGCTTACGACTTTTAATTAATTCGTGTAATTAACTAAGTAATTTTTCGTGTTTAAAGTGACAGTGTTGTGTCGTTTTCGTGTCTACCGCGCTCGTGTGATCCGCTATCCAACGGTCGCCCGGCAACGGTCGTTCCCGCCGACGGGACGCGCGCGCCCCCGCCGCCACCGGTCGCCGCCGCCCGCCGCCGCCGCGTTCGCGCGCGTTTCGGCCACCTCGCGTTCTCGAGAACGGGCGCTCTCGGTCCGTTCTCGACTCAATTCGCGCGCTTTCGCGCGCATTGCGCAAATAATTATTTAATATTCGTATAGCTTATTTATTTACATATTCAGTTCGGTGCGGGGAACTGTAGTTATTGTGTTTATAGTGTCAGCGCTGCGGCGCTCGTGCACGTTAGACAGCTAGGAGGTTCGTGTCCGGTACTGGTAAGGTTTTGTTACATTTACCGATTCACATTTACTATTTATTTTCATAATTCTTTCATTATTAATTTAAAATTAGTAGTTATACTTATTAGCAATAGCACCTCCTGCCTACGAAGGCGGGAGGGTTGCTCTAGGTAATTATGGCCCAGCTTAATTTAGCTCAACTTAGGGATTTATTCACCCAATTTCTTCGTGAAAAGGGGTTCACCTGCGAGGAGGAATCCATTAATGCTGTAATTCACCCACTAGAAATCGTTCGTGATCCTTCACCGTCGCCATCTGCGTCGGGTAAAAGAGCAGCGAGTGTTCTGTCCGATGACGGATCGAGTGGCTCTGACTCAACTATCAGGGCTCCGAGGCTGAGGACCAGGACCACTTTAAAGTGGTCAGGTCCAAGAAGTGCCTCAGAAAAAGGGCTAATAGGTCTAATAGACATTATCAATCCGATTCTATTATGGAACTCGACCAACTTTCGACCAATCCATCTAATCAAATGGATTCGCCGGCATCACCGGACCCCGCTCCAGTTCAGGATAAGGTTATTCTTGGTACTCCAGTAACCGAGAAAGCCGCACCCACTAAAACTACTGGTGCCAAACCAGTAGCTCCCCCAAAGGTTAAGCCCCCCCCTCCGATCTACCTGAGGGACAAATCCAAATGGAGTACAGTCTCAGTTGAGTGCAACAGACTACACATCCAGTACACTAACGCACGTAATTTGATGGATAGCATCAAAATTACTGTTTCTACCATTCAGGACTACCGCAATCTTACGAGATTGCTAATTAATGGCAAAATTCCGTTCCATACCCATCCGTTGGATGAGGAAAGGAAAATTAAAGCGGTAATCAAGGGTATCCCCTTGAGTTTCAGACGGATGAGGTCAAAAATGACCTCGTCAATCAAGGATATCCCATCTGCTCCGTGCATAGACTGCACGGAAGAGATGGAAGGCCACTCAGCCTAGTACTTGCGGTCTTGAACAAGACCGAGTCAGCCAAGGAGATGTGTAAAAACCTCTCCAAAGTATGCGGCCTATCAGGCATAACTGTTGAGCCTCCCTATAAAAAGGGAGGACCAGGACAGTGCCACAGGTGCCAAAACTACGGGCATGCAGCTGCTCACTGCTATGCTCAACCCCGATGTGTTAAGTGCACGGTCCCTCATTGGACTAAAGAGTGCACTCGCACAAGGGAGTCTGAAGAAAAACCTTCATGTGTGTTGTGTGGAGGGGACCACACTGCAAACTACAAGGGGTGCCCTAAAGCTCCAAAATTCGTAAAACACACTAGACGGACTGACAAAGTCAAGCCAACTAGAAAATTACCTCCGGTTAATAACACCAAAAATTACCCCACCCTGGTTAACAAAAATAATGAAACCCCCTCAGCAGGTGAATTCCAACCAGCACCCGTACCGGTAAGAAACGCTTGGTTTAGAAATCAGCCCCCGAGGGCCGCTCCTGAACCGACAAGGGCTCCACCGTCCGAAGCCCTCCGGGTCGGCTCCAGTTAACGATAAATCTAATCTCGGAGAGGATATCAAATCAGTCATGGCAATACTTCGCTTAGTCAAAAGCGAGGGTTTTGCAGAATTAGCTTCCGACTTCCGTAGGGCAAGGACTGGGAAGACCGCTTAGCGGTCATTCTCAGCCATCAGATATCTTGTCTCAACTAGAATCACTATAATGTCCGAAGCACCCGGGTGCTCTAATCATAGTTCAGCTGGACGCCTGAAACCAAAAGCCTCAAATTACTCTCGTTCAATGCACGTGGATTAACCAGCAATATAGTAGAGTTAGATGTGTGCCAAGGAGTACTCGTTAGATATAATATTAGTCCAAGAATCCTTTTAAAACCCCACATGCGTAAAGCATGTAAATTAAGGAATTACGTTCAATTACGGACAGACAGACTGGGCACTTGGAGGAGGTACAGTTATATACTATAAACGTTCCCTGCACTGCTGTCCGGTGGATACGCCTCAGTTAATCAACTTAGAAGTGACTGCTTGCAAACTGGCTATGTCAGGTCACGGAACCCTGATAATAGTTTCAGTTTATCTTCCATCATCTAAACAGTTGCTCGGAGCGACTTAGAATCGTTACTCGCACTCGGCACACGTCATTTATTCGGTGATTTTAATAGTAAAAATATAGAATGGAATTGTGTCGAAACTAATACAAATGGACGCATACTCGCGGATCTCAGAGATACGTTAGAGTTTGACGTCATCGCGCCTCTTAATCCGACTCACTTTCCTGACAAAGATGGAGATAGGCCTGATATCCTGGATATCGTTCTCATGAAGAACGTAAATCTTAAGCTAGGTTGCATTGATTCGCTCCAGCGTCTTCCTCCGATCATCGCCCAGTCCTCATGAGATTAGGGCCTACCTCCGATGACCGTCCCAGGGACAAAAATCACCACCATTGGAAAAGGTGTCGATCGCGCTTGAGGAAATCGACACCCCTAAATAAAATACCCAATGACATCGAATCAACTAACGATATTGACAACGCCATAGGTACTCTCACCAGCCATATCACGAAAGTGGAGAACTGCTCGCGGAAGGTTCCGGTGAATTCCGATCACCCGAAACTGCCCGGAGTGTTCGAAAGCTGATGAAATGCAGCCCTACGCCGCGCAAGCGATTTCCCACTCCCGCTAATAGGTCCCACGCGAGCCCTCCAACGTAAAGTGAGGGAACGCGTCAGGGAGGTCCGTAATAACAACTGGAGTGCCCTTATGGAAGGAATTACCCCTACCCACAGAGCTTATTGGCAAGTGGCCAAAGCTCTTAAATCGGACGGCTACGAGCCCGTACCCGCCCTTAAGAACCCCGACAACACTCGCGTTCGAAGATCGGGAGAAAGCTGAGTGTCTCGCCAACAGCATTGAAAGCAATGCTCACACCCCCCACATGATCCTTACACACACATCTCGGATTGAGGAGGAAGTTCGTCAGAAAGTCTCCCTCGATCCGAAAGACGATCTGGACCCAGTCACGTTAGACGAGGTCAAAGGACTCGTCAAAATCTCAAAACCAGGAAGGCTCCGGGCCTCGATGGTATAGCAACAAAGCCATTAAGTGCTTCTCCTCGCCACTTTGGCACTCTGGTCGCAATATTTAATGCCTGCTTAAAAATTGTTACTTTCCGGAAGTATGGAAAGATGCCGTTATCATCGGCATTCCAAAACCGGGAAACCACGCGACCTCCCCGCTAGCTATAGACCCATCAGCTTATTGAGTAGTCTCGGTAAGCTGTACGAAAAAATTCTCAAGTCGCGACTAAGTGATCACCTATTCAAAAAAGGCCTTATTATTGACGAACAGTTTGGTTTTCGTCCCCAACATTCATGTCCCCAACAAGCCCTTCGACTAGTCGAATATATATCGGAGGGTTTCAAAAGGAAACACAAAACCGTGGCAGTATTTTTCGATGTAGCTAAGGCTTTTGATAGGGTTTGGCACGCAGGCTTAATACACAAACTGTACACCTTAGAAGTGCCAGATCGTCTAGTATTAATCATACATAAGTACATTAGTAATAGACATTTCGTATTCCGCCACGAACACACCATCCTCCAAAAATCTTAAGAGCGGGTACCTCAAGGCTCCACGCTCTCCTTTATTGTACTCCGCATACACTAACGATATTCCGCGTCCGAAAACAGGCGTCCAATTAGCACTATTCGCGGACGATACAACACTGTTTCTACGCAGTGATAGTCTTAACCATATAATACCTCGCCTCCAAAGGGCCACTAACAATGGTTTCAACTTTGGAGGATTGAGGTCAACTCGGAGAAGTCAGCTGCCATTTACTTCGATTTTAGTAATATTAAGAGGACACTTGCCGTCTCTTATAATGCCCCTACCCTTCGTATATCAAATGTTCCCATTCCGTGGCAACATAACTACAAATACTTAGGCATCACATTGGATAAACATCTCCATTTCAGGGATCATATCCAACGTGTGAGGAAACTTGCTATTTTTTACATGTCACGCCTGAGCGGTATGATAGGTAGGAAGAGCAAGATGTCACTACTCAATAAGCGTACTCTATACACGATGTGCATAAGGCCGGTGATGACATACGCGTGTCCAGTTTTTGTTCACGCCGCCCCGACTGCACTCCAAGACCTTCAGGTCATTCAAAATAAATTTTGTAGAAGAGCGACTGGCGCACAATGGTACGTCAAGAACTCTGTCCTCCATAGGGACTTAGAACTCCCTACACTCTCCAAGTATATGAAGGACGCATCAGAGCGATTCTTCAGCATAGCTATTAATCATACAAATCCATTAATATCAGCTGCGGCCTCGTACGAGGCTCCTCCCGAAAATCATTTCCTTAGAAGGCCACGGAATGCCCTCTCAGACCCGCCAGATGACCTCACTGCCGAGGTTGAAGAATTAAATAAAGCCTTAGAAAATTTAATGGAATAGGAGTAGGTCCCTAAATCAGTCAACCGTCAATGGTTCTAACTCCCGGGTGCTTTCCGCACACCGGCGTCATTAAAGGTTCCAACCCGTGTCGTGAACCTTCGTGACTCCCTATGCCGAGGAGATCCGAGCGGATCACCCGTAGGAGAGTCACGCGCCGACGGCATCTGTATGTCGATCGGTCGCGTCAGATGAGCTGACTACAGCATTAGCTGACAGCAGAAGCCACCATCATGTTATTCGGGGGTTTTTTGGTCCGTGAGAGTCGGACACTCCCCACGCACACGGGTGCGTGGATAGTACATTTTTTTATCCCCCTCTCCCCACAATGAGAAACTAAAAAGAGTTCCACGCATTCACTCTCGCTCTGTCTCTTTCTATTCCCCCTCCCCAGAAGCGTTGAACGTTTAACGCAACAGTGCTTTCAAACTCCCTCCATGGTAGCGTTAAACGTTAAACGTTTGTTGGAAGTCGCATTAGAAGTTTCACTTCAATTAAATAAAATGGCGCGGCCTAGCGTTTGACAGAAACGTGCAAACAAAAAGCCGCGCGGCGACTGCGCTGCAATGCGAGATATAGTTGTGGTCATACAAACTATTATAATAATTAATATGTCTGTGGTCGTGGACAATGGTTCGCTCGCTTGCGGGGATGAATGGGGTGCGGAGCGCATGAGTCTCGTTACTTCCGCCCTACGCGTCTTTATTCTCCGCAGGTCGCGCGCCGCGATGAGTCGAGTTTGTTTCCAATTTCTTAATTTTATTTACGTCCATCGAAGGTTATAAAACGTTCACGTGCAAATTAAACTTACGAATCAATAATTGATTCGTAAGTTTAATTTTCACGTGAACGTTTAATTTGCAATTTACGAATCAACTAGTTAGTGACATTTATTACGTTGCCATAAAAGGCGGGTTAAAATGTAGTCAATCTTCTTGGGTCGATTCAAATGAAAACGCCGGCCCTTCGCGTTCGTCGAGTACTGCGTCTCGTGAGGCGGCGAAACGAAAACGTCTAAGTTGACAGAAGATTACCTAACATCTGTTTCACAAATACTGCAAACGACGAGGAAAGACCTCGATGCCTCGTATGTTATGGAGTTTTATCGACTGAATCCACGAGCCGGCCAAATCTCGGCGACATTTAGAAGCGAAACGCATGAAAAATTATTCCAAATCTAAGGATTTTTCTGGTCAAAAGCTACTAAACTAGAACAAACAAAAAACGCCATTAAAAATCGGCGACTGAAATTAACAATAATGTATTAACATCCTATCAAGTATCATTATTGGTTGCAAAAAATGGTTCAAAAATATGAGTTCCTCATGTTATTGTTGAGAAATTAATATTACTGCTCGCTAAAACCATGAATTCTGCTATTTTAGAAGAAAAAGCTGCAAATGAGTTAAATATAATGTCCTCATTCATCAAATACATCAAAAATTATATTGCTGACATGTCAGTAAACATCAAAAATCAGTTGATTGAGTACGTAATAGCAAGCTGATATAATACTTTACGATCAGATGAGAGCACTGACATGTGTAATGACGCGAATTCGCTTGCATTCGTCCGTCACGAGCCTGACCACAGCACCAGAGAAGACCTTCTGTTCTGTCAACATCCCCATACGAATACTGCAGGCGAAGCGATACTTGAAGTGTTGTACAACTTTTGTCGACTCGTAATTTTAAGTGGGACAGTTGCGAGGCGTAAGCACGGGCGGGCACGAGCTGCGACGGAAACTAAGGAAGGGCTATGGTCGAGGTAAACACTTAAATCGTTTGGTGTCATTGTTGCGTCCATAGGAAGCTTTAACCTCTGAAATATGCCAGCTAAAGTAAAATATGTTCCCGAAGAAACTACAGCAGTGTTGAATTTTATTAAGGCGAGGCCTTCAAATTCTAACATTTTTCATGTGATGTATGAGGACGTGGTAAGCATTCATAAACAGCTGCTGTTGCAGGCGGAGGTGCGCTGGTTGTCTCGTGGATAAGTTGTTATGCCTGTTTTTGAGCTGGGAGATGAAATAGTTTTTTTTTAATAATGCGGAAAAGACAGGCAACTCCATTCTTGGAGACCAAAGTACTTGTGTACTTTGATCCTTTTCATTATTTTGAATAGCTCCCCATGACAGCTAACTTAGCTGACATTATTTATCGCTTTAAATACTCTAAATTTGAGCTTACAAGAACATATGACATGAACGGATTGATTGATGAAATTAAAACTTGATTTATGATCGAATCGGTCTCTTGAAGGTAGTCACCATCATTTTCCTAATCTCTCATAATTTTTGCTTTCAAATGGCCGAGCTATGTTGCAAAAGGAGACCCAGCAAGTAATAACTGAGCTCCATGAACATGAACTCCATTCTCCATCTGTCTGTCAAGAGTCAAAACCCTTTTTATCGGGTAACGCGTCGGTGAGTTGAAATCAATACCAAATACGTAAGTCTGAGGTCCCTTGGAGCTGCAAACAAGTCAAATTTCTAAGTCAATGTAAATTAAAAATGTGGCCATTTATGCCTTAAATTTTGAAACTCGTAAGTAAATCAAAACCTATAGGGTACCTACTTCCCATTGGCCTAGAATCACAAAAATTAACAAGAAGATCTCACAGCACAAATAAAATCTGAAACTCAATAATTTATAGTTAATATCATATAAAAAAGTCATGATTACAAACTTACACATGTAATTGGAGGATGAATCGCGACATAGACCAATATATGTGAAAATATTTTTCCCTTATCGTTTTGAAACTTAAAGTTTTCAACAATTCGGATATTATCAAGGAAATAAAAAAATTAAAAGTTTCGGAATTTTCGTGACCAAGCGACTCTTTTCATAACTTATTTATCGAGTTCGTAAGCAGTGTACGAATAAGCTTTTGAAGCAGGTAAATATCTAAAATTCTGTGAAGTAATTACTGACGAGAGGTCAATCCTAATTGAACTAAAACCCATCAGAATAGCGTCTGGTTTGCTTTTCAGGATCTTGTGGCGAATTTGTAATCCCTTTCGCTTGAAACCTTGAAACCCTCTTCATTTTCAGAAAGAGGGTCTTAAAACTTCAGCCCCCGAAGCAGGTTGGGAGTCGTTGGGGTCAAAATATTTATTTCAAAAATTTCGATTTATTTTCTATAATACATCGTAGTCACTGTTTGACATTGAGGCTGATCTTCAAACTGTCATAAGGCTGTGGTGGTAACATTTTCGTTCAGTCAAACCCCAAGTCTTTCATGACTAAGTATGTACGCTCACTGTACGCTCATATTCAGCCTGTTAATTGGATGCGTGGAAAGCGGTAAGTTTTTTGTTAAACAATTATCTTAGTAGTAGTTACGAAAAAGATTAAATACATCGAAAATCAATTTAATGAAACTGAGAATTTTCGCATTTTCCATTTCAAAGTGCAACAAACATAGTTGATGTAGTGAAAATTGGAATTTAGTATTACAGAAAACCAAATTTTCTGTAGTATATTGAAAATGTTTAGTCAAAAACACTTATAAATATGAATTTGTAGGCAATGGACAATTCATTTTATTAAATGTGAGTTTTGAGTTATAAAATACAAAGGAATGTCAATTTTAAACAAGAATTTTATTTTTAAATAAATACTGTAATTTTGAAATCATTTTTTATCGTAAATAATAAATTTTGTTTTGTCGCGTCCGAGCTGCTGCAGTAAGTCAGACAGCTCTTTGGGGGCACTTTTTTATGTCACTCTACTGTAATTTCCTTTTAAAACCGGCAAAACTCTTGTTGAAATTGTAATCACTGTCAGCGCGCGCGCACTCCAATTCCGTATCGCATCACCCTTACCGTTTTCGAAAGTAAATGTAAAAGAACGATCTGTAAAACCTGAGAAATATCATAATTTAAATAAATCATACCAGTAATTGTAATATTATGAATGCTAATGTGCGTTGTTCGGCTTGTCCTTCTTTCCCAAAGCAAAGTAACGGATCGAGTGATTTTTTGCTTAGTAATTAGTATAGCGGTTGAGCAGTGTCGTAGGCTGCTCGGAATCCCACAAAATGTAGAATTTTTGGGGAGTAAGGCGGGAGCGCCATCTATAGTTAATTCGGCCAAAGCGTCACGTCGGATTTCGTTGGTATTTAGAGTGCAGGTGTCACACGAGATACTTTTTGTTCCACTAAAATGCACACATTTTCGGCGCGATAAAAGTTTTAAATTGCATTGTCCTGATGTGATTTATATTTAAACGTATTTTAATCAAATTTCTCAATTTGGTGCGTGTGTCTATTGTAGTCTCAGACGTATCAAACAACAACACGTGCGCATTAGACATTAACGCCTACTCGTGCGCTCTCGTGCACTCAGTGCTTATTACACTTAGTTGTTACACTTACTTCGTGCCATGACGCCAGCTATACTAAGTACTTGTTTTTACTTATGTACTGATAATTAGTGATTGTGTTGCTTGTTTTTTTATTAAGAGCAATATATGCGAAAACTTTTACAACCCCAAATAAAATTGAAGAATACAAAAGTGTAATTTAACAAAGATGTATAAAAAAGATTTGATAGATGAATGAGTCTTAAGCAATGTCTATTTATCATTAAATCCTCAATCGTTCGTGTACAGCGCCATATAACTGGCACATTGCTACAGTCTGTGACTAAGTCTTAATGTAGCGTTAAGGCGGTACCACCTCGCCGACACAAACACGCGCCGCCGCAGGCTGTTAGCTCATGGAGCACTGGCGCAATGACGTCAATGAGAAAAGTGCGAATTAAAACTTAATTAGTGCGTGTTGTTAACAAAATTGAGTGTCCGTGTGTCTGTGTGTTCGTCCAGACTGAACGGAGTGTAATAAAATTTGGCATAGACGTAAAGTCTCCCTTGGAATATGAAATTACCTACCTTTTATATAAAAGCTTACATAGAAATATAATTGTATAAATACGTCATCATGCCCAACATCAAGTTGGGCGTCGGAGTCGACACTGAAACGCGAGCAGAGCCGGGGTCAGGGACGAAAGCAGTCGGTGGTCAGCGAGCGGGCGGAGACGACAACTGCGGGTCTACCAAAAGACCCACATAAAACGGCGAGTCGACCGATCGAGTCGCGGTCGAAACATTATGTAAATAAATGGAAAAGTCCTCGACATACATTCATATTTGGCTATGTTCTGTATCTCTATAACTTTGTCGCATAATATGCTCATCGTTTTCGATCCTTCATTGGCTACCATAAAACCCTAGTGACATTTGGGCGACTAAAATGATCGCCGTTGAACGAATGATTTGTCTCTAGATGACAGCTTGGCGATTGCGGGCGACCACAAAGCCCACTTTGACATAACCGTTAACGGCGATTTCGACCAGTTTGATCGAAAACCGATCGAAATCATATCACCTAGTGTAAGTTGTCGCCATCGACGATTTCGACCGGCGAGGTGACACAATATAGTTGTTTGAGTGTGTTTGAAAATTACCTATAGAAAAAATAACGCTAACGTGAAAATAATTTCATGTTTCTTTGCGTTTTACACAAAATGCATGCATTGCACTATTTGTGGGCTCTTCAAAGCGAAGAAAATGTCCATAGAAGGCGACTAAGAAGACGAAATCGTCCTAGAGTGGATATCAATAATATGTTAGAGTTAGAGTTTTATCATACCTTTCGTTTGTCTAGGAATTCCTTTGAATCTATGTGCTCGATTGGTACAGCACGCTTTACTTACAAATTCTCAAGATGTAACAGTTCGACAGAAGTAAGTGTTATTTAATATGCCTTACCACTTTTAAATCATAACAATAATATATTCACTCTATGAATGTGATAAATGATAACTTAAATCATTACTTTATTAACTGTAAAAGTGGTATCTCTGTTTAATATGAACATAAAGATTTAACAGTACTAATAGTTATAATTATATTGGAAATTTTACATTTTAGGTTCTGTGTGCTTTACATTTTTGCATCGGGATCATACCAAAGAGCTCTGACGGGTCATTGCGTGAGCCAGCAAGCCCTAAGTAAATATATTAAAGAAGTAACTGATCACTGACCAACATTAGTGAACAATATATACAATTTCCTAATACAACACAGGAAAGGAATGCTGTTAAACACCAGTAAGAATGTGCAATTTAATAACCTTCATAGAACTTCTAAATGAATGAGTATATTATAATATATACCTTATTGAAAATTACAGATTTTTCCAAAATATGGGCTTCCAGTGTGATTGGGTGTGACTCTACACATATTGCAGTAATACAGCCAAAAAGAAATAAAATTGTTACTTCAACAGGAAGGGATATCATTCATTAAATGTGCAAATTGTAGAGTAGACTTAATACTTTTGTTGATGTTGTTAGTCAATTAAAAATATATGAATTTATACAAAATAAATTTGACAGAAATTTCAAAATAGATAAGATAATAAAGAGTGGTTGTTACATTGCCCTCACATTACAATGTATTATAGTTATTCAGGTCTGTAAAGTTTTAATAAGTTTTTTGATGGTTGTTCTTAATTTGGTGATCTATTGTAATAAAAATTAGAATATAGAAACAGACCTATCATATCTGAATTTTACACGGTTGTTGATATTATGGCACAATAATAAAATGTAGAGTTAAGTATAGTTTGTATTAGAACTGAAAATTTTATTAATTTAAAGCAATTAAGAGGATTACTTATTATAAAGATAAAATAAAATAATTATTCATATTTGTCAGTCAAAAAAAATTGTACTCACATTAAAATACATTGCTTCCAAAGATATTTTAAAGAATTTCAGAGTCTTACTATACTTTAATAAATACTAATGTAAGAAAATAAAAAAAATTGCAAATAACAATTTCAGATTTTTATGAAATTGTGATATAACAAAAAGCTAATTTTCTTATTTACCTCACAATTTTATACAAAATTATCATAAAGCCATTAAAGAAAAAGTAACTTGCAGACTTATTACGGATATTTTCAAAAATTAAATACATAAACATCTTTACGTTTAGTTCATATGTTGTAGTTTTTATTATCTTCATTTTATTTTCTTCATTTTTAGATTTGTGACAACAACCTGAAAATATTATCAGTAAATCTAAATATGGAGGAGCAAGTCATGATAATTTTATATTTACCTATAGTTTAGCAAATACTTATCTAAATCAACTTTATGAAAGTGGTGAAAGAGGGATGGTTAATTGGTATGTAACATAAGCTTTTATATGTAAAATTTTTAAATAGTAAACCTTCTGTGATATGTGAACCTAAAATTTCTAAAGCTAATAACATTATCCTAAAATATGTGTGTGTTTATAAATTAATAAAATTATATTTATAGTTACTTAAAAACTTTCAGGTGATTCAGGATATGCCTTAAAACCTTGGCTGTTATTAGCCTATAACAGGTGCACCACGCCTGGTTCTAGAGAATATCGATATACGAAAGTACATGCAAAACT